>JACXGI010003787.1:0-25016 GCA_016801175.1 Esox masquinongy
GGGGGGGGGGGGGGGGGGGGGGGGGGGGGGGGGTGGCGAGCGGGGCTACCCACACACTACAGCCGACCTGGGGGAGAACACAAACAATGTATTTCAATGGTTAATTCTGTGGAGAAAAAAAACACCAGCAGAGAGGGTTGAAAGAGGAGTTTCCCCAGACCAAGTGACATCAATTTCCATCTCTGTGTTTGCCAGGGAAGGTACGCAATAGCTATCAGTAGCTAGCAGGCACACTGAGCAAACAAGCGACAATAGCCTTTAAAACAGTTTTTAAAGCTCAGAGCCTCATTGGCTACAATGAGAACACAGTTTTTCAAGATCAGATAAAATGGTAAGTGAAAACTCCTGGGTCTTATGAGGTAATAATGCAACTTACCACAGTGGGTTCCCTTTACAAGCCCCGTTTGCACGGCCCGTCAGCCAATATCCAAGACCTGAGATAAAGACAGGAAAAGTATTACAAACTATTCATAATCCGGTGTGGATTTCAGGAATCTCTTAACATATTAGGAATCTCTTTCTCAGACTAGAAACTGACTTGCAATAAACGACTGCAAGCGTAGAACCTAATTCGAAAAATAATAAGAAACGACCTTGAAAGAGACAATTTTTTGGAGTTCAGTGCACAGGCCTACCTTTGTCAGTCAAAATCTTCTGCTACTTATTTGTAGAATGTTTTTAATATGGAAATTGAGGCAAAAACAACAGCTTGCATACAAAGAAAAGCAAATTCCCTTTCATCCCCATTCCGTTGCATATAAACCCACTCTCATTCTGGCATACACTCCACATACCCGCACACACACACACCCTTTCACATACTTGGAATAAGGCCATCAGCTCGTTCACTCAGTCTCACAATCCTTTTACACAGTTGCGCGCATGCACATGCACACAAGCGCACACACAACAGGGGTAACCAACTCTTGCCTGATGACTCCCATTGAGCCATTTAAGACAAACATTTTAGTCATTTAGCAGGCGCTCTAATCCAGAGAAATTTACAATTAGACTAACAGTTACAGTGTAATATCCTATACAGTATAAAAAAAAGTCTCTAACAAATTACAATATAAAAACCCAATGACATATTTTCAAATTATCGATTTACCCAATTTGTGTTTCAGCTATCAAAATCACAGATTTCTGGGAAAAAATTGTTTCAGCAATCTAGAAATCATCTCTGAGTTACTCAGATCGAAACTCTGCAGAAAATAAACTAATTTCCAGAGGCATGCAGTAGTATTTGGTTGGAGCAAGGACATTTGGTAGCAGAGCAAATCCAATTCAGCATAACCACCCAACTACTTTTCAGGGAAAATTGCTATTCGTTCCATGACTTGTTGCTATTAATTGCTAGATGATTTATTGCCATTGCCACGACAAGCAATTTTTCATGCTGTAGCCATCTAAGTAGTGTTTACAACCCCCTCTCACAATGCACACACACTCTCCTACATTTAGTAGCTTAATATCTTAACAAAAGTGAGTCAATAAGAAGCTGGGGATGACTAGGTGGCTATGATGATGAGGGCCAGACTAACACCTCTATCCTTACGATGAGTGCCATGGGATCTTTAGACCAACGGAAGAATCTAAAAATATTATTTTTAGATTGACAGGTAAAGTTGACTTATAATGTGCACCCTGAGAATCTTTATTCAGTCTCCATCAGAATAAAATGAGAAAAGGAAGACTTACATAAAAAATTTATTTCCAAAGCAGACTGGTGGGTCTAAATTTAATTAGTAACAAAGTAGCTCAATTGGCAACAAAAGTTAGCTTTAGGGTTAAAGGTTCAGAAAAACTCTTATTTGATTAAATGAAAGAAAACTAAAAATGTGTCTGAAAACATGTGTATGTTCGCACATTTGTACATTCACTCTTCCTAAACAGTACACTCATCATTCTAAACAAGTGAAAACAATCTAACCTGGACTTATTACAGATACTGGCCCGGGATAGCTAGCAAATTACCAATGTCTTTGACCAATTAGCTTCAACCAGCAGGTATGAAAAGAATGCTTGCCTGTGGATAGTCTATCTAGGGGGTAGTTAGGAATACATTACATGTAAATGTTCAAAAGTAATGGCCTAATGAATACTAGGAAATTAGCATAGTAGGCGAAGTAACCAATCACAGCCCTCCCCCAGTGGATCCTGCAAATCATCCGGTGAATGCAACATCCATCTTCACATTCACTATGTTGGTAGCTTACAAATAGGCCTACCCTTTGAAAGTAGCACGTTTCTACATCATACTTCCAGGTCCTATCCCATAATCTCCTTACTAACTGCAAGATTATATAATCTTATTCAAAAAAAGTAGTTAATTCAGGTGTGCCTTCTTTGCAAACTCTAGACTACATACACACAGACATAGTAGATCTACACCACAGCCTCCCACACATTACTGTATTGACCCCCATTACGGACTAAGTAGTACAGTATCCATTATGCTAGACAAACATTTCACCTGCCGTCCATTCTCAAAAATGAAATACTTTCCAAACCTAAAAAACTGACCACACCTCCAACGCACTGCACAGTACACACACACAGATTTTGCCAAATCACATACCAGAAAGAAATGGGAAATAAACCAGAAAAGGAACCAGGCAAGCCTAGTTCAGTCGGCTGGCGATTAGAAGTGATGAATGTTGTTTCCCTAACTGGATTCGAACCTGGGTCTCCCACATGAGAGGCTGAGTCTTTAACAATTACGCCACAGAGCTGTATGTGCTGCATGTCGGTATATCGTCTCGACATTAGATCATTTTTTCACACATGAACATCATGTCAAGTTTGAATATTTCGCTAGACACCATTAATCATGGTGTTAAACTGACTAACCTTACTTATTAAGTTTACCTCCACAACAAACAGCATCTATGAACCGTTTAGCTTTTGCCAATGGCCGTTTTAACAGCTTATTAGCCAGTAATAGGCTTACTAGTATCTACTAACTTACTACTTGGAATAGTCATAAGAATAGAGCAATTTCAGTGAGACTGAAGATGAACTTTACACTGCCAAAGCCATTTCATTTCATGGCACAACAACGTTCATTTTTCTTTCATTTGTGAATGACATTGATACAATAACTATCAATATAGGTAACAATAACTGACTTTTTCGTCAGGTGAAAAGATGAGAGAATCGTGGAAACCCCTACTCTTTTACCCCCCAAGGGGTTGTGATCTAGCCTATATTACCCCAAAAAGCATGCATGGATGCGTACTTCGAAAATCCACCAGAAATAGTCGTAATAAAATCATAAACAGTTTTATTTCAGGCTTACTGTAACGTTGCTACTGACGATTGTAGCTAGCAAAGTTTGTCTGCCCAGAACAAATCCTAATGCATAATTTGTGACTGTGACGAGGCTCGAATGCAGGTCCTCTCAAACGTGGGCAGACCGCGTCTCTAACCACTACGCTATTTAACAGCGGGTAGTCAGTCAGTCACTCAGTAAGAGACATTCGCTCTTCTTGGCCGGCTCTGCTTACGCGGTCCGGCAAAAAGGCAAATCTACTACACAATAGTTGTGACGACAGCTCCCACAGAGGGTCCGCCCACTGAGTGGGAACCTTGGTGACCTTGTAGCCTCAAAACACTCAAAGGAACAAGTTTTGTTCATCATGATAATACTAGTGAAACTACTTAGCTAATATAATAAAATAGCTAATATGGGTGATTGTTTATGGCCACATTCAGCTTTTTTCTATTTTTTTTTTTACTTTGTCAAATCACTATGTGTGGTTAGGCTGTTCAAAACAATTTTTTATATTTATTTTCAATGTGTTCCTTTGTCCGACTGCTAAATGCCCATTCATAGAAACGGTTATCACAGCTAATGTACAGACATTGGTGGTTGTAAAATTTATTTTTTAACCAATTCCAGCTCTAATGCATTGAATTCGTTGTAATTAACATGCACATATAGTGGGGTAGGTAGCTTTACCAGAACTATACATTTATTTTTACCTCAACATATTGTGAAATACAGAAGATAGATATGTAGACTAATTTTGTCAGGGGCAATGAGGGCATTTGTGATCATTCCCCCCATAATGTCTTTCCCACAATTTTTAACATAATGGAAAATAATTTGGTTTTGTTTCAAACTCAAAGTGTTGTAAGATCAGCAATAAGAAAAATCTAGTATTTAACTGCAATGCCCCTTTAAAATGGGACAAATGAGGATAACAACAACCCAACTAGTTGTAGGATTTTTAAGGGTAGTAAAAAGACTGCGGTACACATTAATGTCCCAAACATATATTTCATTACATTATCACATTAATTTAGCAATTTAGCCTTTAACACATATGCAGGGTCAGTTGAGTGAGTTTAGGTGTGACTGTAAATTTATTGGATTCATAATCTTACTGCTCAGCTGGACAATATCAAACTGCTAGCATTTCTATAACGTAGTCAACAGTGTATGAAGACTCAGGTTAATTGTACTTGAAGCACATGTCCGAACATTAATGACTCAGGAAGGCAGTTATACTTTTAAGCATGTGTAGAAACAGTAGACGTTACAAGCACTTTTTTTTAGCTGGTTATTTTCTCAATAATTCTTAATCTTTGGCTTGGAGTTGTTACGGGTGGTATAAAGCCAAGTAAAGGATTAACAGTGTGGTGTAGGACCTATTGACTGGGCCATTAATAATGGCTCATTCCTGCAGACAGACTGAAGAGAGATAGAAAACATTTTTAAAGGCTCAATATTCAAGTCTTGTACTTGCACAAGGTCTGTTGGCATTCCATACTAACACTGTCTTCAGGCATAGGCTATCAAATTCAAGTTTGTCCCACAATGAAAGCGGCTTGACACACCTTAAAACTGCCATAGCCAAACGTCAATATCAACTAGCCAGTGCTTTCAACTCTGCAAAGTGTGTCCTTCATCTGCATGCAAATATTTGTATGCATGCTTATTTAAAGCAGGTGATCCCCATTCAAATTACCAGTAGGGTCTCTATTGCACTACAGTAACCATACTCAAAGTCAAACAAAATCAGAGTACCTTCATTCGGCCAGTACATATACATCCCAGGCATTTAGACTTAGTGAATATACAATGCCAGTAACAGACTTTGTACAGAATGCTGACATGTCAAAATCCAGAATATACAACGTAAACATTAAAATACATAACATCCCATTCACACCAATAACTAAGGCCACTAACCTTGTCCTGGGACAGAAAGCACACTGTACTGTCAAAGTGTTGAAGATTTGGCCAGTCAGGAAACAGTGTGAGAATTACAAATAGTAGGTAAAAAGGAAATGCGAACTTTGTCCTGCTGAGTAAACCAGCACTGCTCACCTTGTGAAAACTTTAGAGTCTTGCCTAAGAGACTAGTGACATCTCACATGGTGTCCCTTTGCAGAGCAGAAAGACTTGTCCCAACACAGAGAGAGAAGGAGATTAAAAGAACAAGAGAAAAAGACTAAGAAGGGGCAGAGGAGTGAGAGAGCGCGAGAGAGAACGAGCACGAGAGAAGCTACCCCAGCCTGCCTGGTGGAGCTAGTGTCTGTCTGTCTGTCTGTCTGTGTGTGTGTCTGTGTATGTGGGAGGGGGAGTGACTTCAATCACCTGATCCCCTCAGACGAATGGCTGACAGTCAATACAGGCCCAATGAACCAAGTGACACACAAACACACAGAGGTTAATAAAGTTCAGATACACTTTATCCCAAGTAATAGGGGGAAGACTGCCTTGCTTTCCTCACATGCTGGTTTTACTATTAAAATGAGGACCGGCAATTTCATACCACAATAAAAAAAATCTCTAATCCCAGTACTAACTTCAATAACCTAACCTTTATGCCTAAACTTAACCTAATCCTAACCAAATACAAAGTTGGAGCAAGCTACTTTTCAAACAGGGGACTGGCCAAATGTCCTCACTTTGCATGATTTTTATTGTTTTACTATTATCACTAAGATAGTAAAGCAGGAACACACACACATACAAAACTCCATATTAACTACACAAGGGAATTAAAACAATTTAGGATGCAGATATGTGAAAAACTATGAAGAGAGTAAGATTCTTCCACAGTAAGACTGCCCAAGATCACTGAACAGTGCCTCACCAGCTGCTTTGCCATTGACTTACCGGCTTGCAATCTGAATGCCACCTACTGTCAGTCTGAGACACACACAGTGTTATATTATTTAAATTAAGTGAAAGGTCATAAATCATACACTGAATATACCCTGCTCAAATACAATTGGAATTGTTCAGAATGTCATTTTTAAATGACCTCTTGCTTTCTGTTGGCATAGTGCATAAGGGATGCCTTTCTATCAGTTATGAACCCAAATGATGTGCCAGTATGTTATTACGTGCCTTATTCTGATAATAAACTAGCTATCTAGAAAATTAAATAAAAAACAAAAAGTTTAATATCTGTGGGCGGTATACAGACTTGTATAGCAGAGTTTGCGGCCTATTAGCATTCAGGACTCAAACCACCCTGTTTTTTAATTCATTAGGCTCTGATTAAGGTCCAGCTAATGACGAAAGCAAAAATTCACTAGGGCTGGGCGATAATTCAACAAATATCTTTGTTTTTTTAATAAGATTTTTTAATAAATAAATAATGAAAACGTAATCTTTGATATCACAATACTGCATAGTTCAATTTTTAAACATCTGAAAAGACAACTAGAGGGCAATAAGTGCATACCCATTAGCAGCTCACCTACTAGCACTGAGACATAGCTAGGTAACATGGTTCGCATGAGGGCTACTAGTGAGTTTGCCTTGGCAGATATTGGAGAAGTTTCTACAGACAAAGAAATTGCCAGCAAGAGGGTTCCTACCACTTCTGTAATATGGAACTGGTTCAGGTTTTTTAAATATGATGAAGAAACACTGGCAATACCACCAACATTTTTTCTCATCTGAAATATCTTCATCCAGTTGAGTATAGTGACTGCATGAATTGGCACGCAGCTGAACACGCCGGCCCTTCAAACAACTATAACAGTATATAAAAAAGAAAAACTTGTATTTTTGTACAGTATATTTTAAGATAACTGGAAGGGTTGAATGTCCTATTCGTCAGACACACACCCTTAGCTCAGATAAAGGACTTCGCCTCGGGTGCCACACCTTTGGTCAAAGAGCAGCAATTAATAACTTATTTTCTGATCACCAGCATGATGTTCACTTTGTTGTCCCGTGGACCAATTTCTACCTTCTTCCACATTTTCATTAAGGGCCGATAAATATCAGCGAATCATTACATTCCCAATAAAAATGGTTTTCATGTGTTTTCTGAGAGTCGGGGCAAAAAAAAACTAAATCTGGGTAGAAAAAAACAAATATTTCAGTATCCCCTTCAACATGTTACATTTCATGAGTTTGGAACTGTGCCAGATGTTGTTTATACATTTTATGGAAAAGGACTGACAATCCCTTGGCTAGTCCACATAGCAGATTAAAAATACATTTTGCTAAATTGCCATGAGTATCTACCAGGTTACAGCCATTTAGCACGCCACCAGGTATGCAAGCGTACACACAATGCCTTATGGGACATGAGATGTGGCAGAGATTAGCAGTAGCCACTCTGAGCTAAACTGATTAACATGGAAAAACGGTGGCCTCCGATAACCTTCTGAAGGCCAAAAAAGGCAAAAACCAGGCCAAGACGTTCA
Organism: Esox masquinongy; assembly: GCA_016801175.1. Taxonomy (NCBI): domain Eukaryota; kingdom Metazoa; phylum Chordata; class Actinopteri; order Esociformes; family Esocidae; genus Esox; species Esox masquinongy. Next base: position 7,684 of record JACXGI010003787.1, read on the forward strand.
GCAACAGAAGGTCCACAGTCACAACCCTACCACAATGCAGCCCCTCGCAAAACTCAAGTGATTCAGAGCTAACAACAAAATAACCCCAGTTTGACTCTTCCAGTTTAACTCTTCCAAAAACATCAGGAACAGGGTGTACAAGATGTCTCACATTGTAGTTTGTGGTTACACTAAAACCTCAAGCTGTTGGAATCAACAAAAGAGCTCATTTCGCAACCAGACCCAGTCATGGCTGTAAAGTTGTCCTAAGTTCTGATATGGTCCATGACCGCTCACTCAGCAGGACTTACCAGTAGGTATAATAGGCGATCGCTAAAACCACCAAGGCCCCGCACAGCCCTGTAAAGAGCATTACGGCACCCTGGTTCAGCATCTTCACCCCCTTCTTGATTACCTTCACCCAAAGAAAAGAAAATGTATCACAGGGAAAAAGAGAAAATTCTTCAGAGCGTTTCAAAAGGAAGTCGGGGGGGGGGGGGGGTGTCAGTGTCCACTGGTCCTTAGACTTATGCTAATGTTAATCCCCATTGAAGACGAGCAAGATTATGATGATGACAGCATGAACGTTAAGATGAGGAGGAGGGAGTGTGACGCAGACGGCTTCACAGGCAAAACAGGAAACTGCCTCCAAGAAAGGTGAACAACTCATGTGAGAAAATTAAAAAAGAACCAGGTCGACAATGGCTTCGCAGCAGATCGATGAGAACAAGAACAGGGAAACACTGGTTTAAAAGTACAAAAACACAACACAGGAGTAGCTTCTCCTTTGTACAGAGTGCAGAAGGCGAGATGTAGGCTAAAAAAGCTCTAATCCGCTCGAGAACAGATAAGCACTGATTAGTGCTCTTGCAGCAGCACCCTGAATAAGTCACCTCTCATTTCAATCCATCTGAATAAGTGGGTTGGGTGGAGAAGGTCAGTTGCTGTGATCTATCCATGATAAAAGGCCTGAGTCATGGCTCTTCATTAGGCTCTGAAACAAGGAAGGACTTCCTTGCAAACCGGGTTCTTATCCTGGTTGTGGAATAACATCTGTGCCTGGGAGTCCCACAATGCAAAGGATGGCCAGTTGGTTGCATTGTTGCGCTCTACCTGGTAGTCACAGTGCCTTGAAAAACTATTCAGACTACTGACCAATTCTCTCATATTACTAAATTACAAACGGTACAACATTTTGTTCTGTTTGATATTATATTCTATAACACAGACATTCTAAATCAATTATTGTAAGGCTACATTGGTTTTATGTAAAAGAAAATAAATATTTTGCTTGCCTACTCAACCCCCATCATTTATATTTAGCAAAACCACATATTCAATGCAATAACAGCTCTTGTAGTAAGTACCTATGTACAATCTTTGCACAGCATCTGAGAAATTTTGTTCTATTCTTCTTGGCAGATTTGCTCTAGGTTGTACAGGTTGGTTGGACGATGAATGGATCATGCAATAAATTCTAAATGGGACTGAGATCAGGTCTTTGTCCAGCCCACTCTATGACATACACACTTTGGTTCTTGTGCAATTGCAATGTTGCTTTGGGCTTTGAATTACTGTCTTGCTGACAGATGAATTTTCTTTCAAGATTAATTTTTTTGACAAAAGAAAGTTATTTTGCAATATTTCTCTGTATTTTGCGGAACCATTCTTCCTTGAATTTTTTAGATGCCCAGTCCATTCTGATAAGAAGCATCCCCAGAGCATGACACTGCCACCACCATATTTCAAAGACGGGATGGTGTATCTTGAGGCCTGTGCATCACACACACAGCTGTAGCCAAAACCCTCTTACCTGGACTAATCTGACCACAGAACATTTTCCCATATCACAGTTGGGTCAATGTAAAGCTTTCTGGTAAACTTCAGATGTGTTTAAAGATGTATTTGAGTAACAGCTTCTATCTTTCCGTCCCCCAAACTGGACAGTGTTGAGCAGACCTCTGGATATTCACTTTTGCAGTATTACAATCGCAGCCCCTGAACTCTGTAGCTCCTTCAAAGTGATTGCTGGTGTCTGGCTTCAGTCACAAGTCTCCTTGTTTGAGAACTGAGTTAAGACCCTTTCCTTAGCAGTGCCTGGGTAGTGGGATGCAGCTTCCACCTTCTGAATATTTAACCATGCTCACTGGGATATCCAAACAATATTACGTTAACTCTAACTTCTACAAAATGCTATTAGGTCTTAATTTTTCTTCATATTCATAGTCTGACCAATGATCTGTCAACAGTTGGGTTATTACTCAGAGAATGTGACCTCAACTTTAATGGTTTACAGACCAGGGGTAAGTTAATTGTGTCATCTTTCATGTATGTAAACTGGGAGCTCCCACAGCACAAGGGTTGAATCCTTAGCCGTGCAACATATTTCAGTGTCAATAGTCTGATTAAAAGGGAGACCGGCAAAGCAGTTTTTGTCTATTTTGTGCACTAGCAACTCTCAGATGGTGATGTGGTACAAGCTCCTCTAAGAAAGTTACTAGTTGAACATTTAGTGTGAAAAGAAGCCCCGATCTTTGACTCTCCCAAGCCTGCTGGGCATTTCTGTGATAAGACAAGGTTGCAACTACAAATTTGATCTCAAGAAATTGGGACAAAATTGGGTCAAATTTAATTAAAAATGTATCACACTTTAGTAAAATGGCAACATAAGCATTAGAGAACAACAAGAATCAAACAAAAACAACCAGCTTTTTCAACACATTTTCTAAACAGGAAATTGCATTGTAATACTGCTATTTGTAATATTTCTTATCACTGCATCTTAAAATAGCTCCACTTCCTGACCTCTTAGTTGCAGCCCGATTTTACTGCTACAAAAAGCTCATCACTTACCTAAAAGTGAATGGTATTCAAGACTATACACTCTTGTCAACTGGAAGCTCATGCGGAAAAGCATGCTCACAAGAGAGAAAGATCAAATAGACAAAAGAATAACAGAAAAAATTCAATGGTAAACCGCTTGAGGTCAACTTATGTGTAGCTATAATATATATATATATATATATATATATATATATATATATATAACACACACACACAAAGTCAGAGTTTTATATTTTGTCTTAACCTTAAGGCTTAAGTTAGGCTAGAGTTTGACAATGTATTTAAGATCAGGGCTAGGTGCAAAATAAAGTTTTAAGAACACAAATTCTAGAAATAGGCGGGGTTTGTGACCGTGGCCAAGTGACGACCAGTGACGTACAACTAGCTAACTAGGCTAACGTTTGCTAACTATGCATTTTCCTTCCACGTTAACTTGTAATTCTTCGAAATGTTTGAACCCAAACCATAACGCATGACTGTGGCAATACATATTTGTGTCAGATTCCAGACTACTACGTAGATTATGTTGCATTACATAGGTCGCATGTTAACTGGCTACTGCAATGTGAACTAGCTTACAGTTACAGTAGCCAGCTAAATTGGATAGCATGTTAGCTAGCTACCTGATTTCTGGGCCCGAAGACGAGTACCGAACAGGTCCAATGCGATGGTTTCCAACTCAACGATGAAACAACATTGGCGACATAGCACCCAGCACCACATACAGATATATATGTATTAAAAATAATGGTTAATATTTGGGCGATTCAACTTCTAGTTAGCTACATCATTCAGTTAAACATGGATCTTCCGGTAAATCCAACCAAACTCGGTCCCCCTGGAAACAATTAATAAAAAGCCAGGGTTCCCACTGAGTCCGCTTTCTTTAATCATCTGAAATTTCGTAATGCGCAGGTAGATGCCCCAGGACCTCTAGAAAACTGACAGTAACACCTACTTTGAACATAGATCATAAAATACTATAGTTTCCATGCCCAAATTATCCTGTTTTAAACGTTTATGCATTTTGTGTCTTATAATAAAGATTAAACTACACACATTAAACATGTACTATTATTAATTATCAGCCCCAGATAAGGAAATGCAGTTAAGCATAAAGTATATTTTCTAGTGTAAGTCTAGAGTGCAACGATTGGATGCCCTTTGGTGTCTTTCAATAAAACCCCAAGGGGAACAATATTTACAAAATATATATTTAATTCAAAGTAAAATAAAGAACTATATAAATAGAAATGGTTCCATCAACTAACCTGGGGCACAAACACATGCAATCAGTACTCTTATAATTGAAAACCAGTATGTAAACCAAAGTATGTTGTGTAGATCAGTCTATCTCATCTCATCTTCATCCGCTTATCCGGTATCGGGTCGCGGGGGCAGCAGCTCCAGCAGGGGACCCCAAACTTCCCTTTCCCGAGCCACATTTGCCAACTCTGACTGGGGGATCCCAAGGCGTTCCCAGGCCAGTGTCAAAATATAATTTCTCCACCTAGTCCTGGGCCTACCCCGAGGTCTCCTCCCAGCTGGACGTGCCTGGAACACCTCCAGGACGTGCCTGGAACACGTCCTGGGGGCATCCTTACCAGATGCCCGAACCACCTCAACTGGCTCCTTTCGATGCAAAGGAGCAGCGGCTCTACTCGGAGTTCCTCACAGATGACTGAGCTTCTCACCCTATTTCTAAGGGAGACGCCAGCCACCCTTCTGAGAAAACCCATTTAAGCCGCTTGTACTCGCGATCTAGTTCTTCCGGTCATGACCCAGCCTTCATGACCATAGGTGAGGGTAGGAACGAAAATTGACCGGTATATCGAGAGCTTTGCCTTCCGGCTCAGCTCTCTTTTCGTCACAACGGTGCGGTAAAGCGAATGCAATACCGCCCCCACTGCTCTGATTCTCCGGCCAATCTCCCGCTCCATTGTCCCCTCACTCGCGAACAAGACCCAGAGTTACTTGAACTCCTTTACTTGGGGTAACACCTCATTCCCTACCCAGAGGAGGCACTCCATCAGTTTCCTGCTGAGAACCATGGCCTCAGATTTAGAGGTGGTAATCCTCATCCCAACCGCTTCGCACTCGGCTGCAAACCGGTCCAGTGAGTGCTGAATGTCACAGACCGATGATGCCATCAGGACCACATAATCCGCAAAAAGCAGCGATGAGATCCCCAGCCCACCGAACTGCAACGCCTCCCCACCCCGACTACGCCTCGATATCCTGTCCATGAAAGTTACAAACAGGATTGGTGACAAAGCGTAGCCCTGGCCGAGGTCAACCCCCACCTGGAACAAGTCCGACTTACTACCGAGAACCCGAACACAGCTCTCACTTTGGACGTACAGGGATTGGATAGCCCTCAGAAGGGACCTCCTTACCCCATACTCCCGCAGCACCTCCCACAGTATCTCCCGGGGGACCCGGTCATACGCCACAAAACACATGTAGACTGGATGGGCATATTCCCAGGCCCCCGCCAGGATCTTTGTAAGAGTAAAGAGCTGGTCGGTTGTTCCGCGACCAGGACGGAATCCGCATTGTTCCTCTTCAATCTGAGGTTCGACTGTCTGCCGAACCCTCCTTTCCAGCACCTTTGAGTAGACTTTCCCAGGGAGAAGTGTGATACCCCTGTAATTGGCACACACCCTCTGGTCACCCTTTTTGAACAGGGGAAGCACCACCCCGGTTCACCACTCCTTTGGCACTGTCCCCGACTCCCACGCAATGTTGAAGAGGCGTGTCATCCAAGACATCCCCTCCACACCCAAAGCTTTCAACATTTCTGGACGGATCTCGTCAATCCCCGGAGCTTTGCCACTGTGGAGTTGTTTGACTACCTCAGTGACTTCTGCCAAGGAGATTGACCATGCTTCCCCATCATCCTCCAGCTCTGCCTCCACAATAGAGGGTGTGTTAGTGGGATTTAGGAGTTCCTCAAAGTGTTCCTTCCATCGCCCAATTACCTCCTCAGTTGAGGTCAACAGTGTCCCATCCTTACTGTACACAGCTTGGATGGTTCCCCGTTTTCCCCTCCTGAGGTGGCGGACAGTTTTCCAGAAGCACCTTGGTGCCGACCGAAAGTCCTTCTCCATGGCTTCCCCGAACTCCTCCCACACCCGCTGTTTTGCCTCTTTCACAGCAGAGGTCGCAGCCCTTCAGGTCCGTCGGTACACTGCAACCGTCTCTGGAGTCCTCCGGGATAACATATCCCAGAAGGCCTCCTTCTTCAGTCGGACAGCTTCCCTGACCACCGGTGTCCACCAGGGTGTTCGAGGGTTACCGCCCCTTGATGCACCTAAGACCGTTAGACCACAGCTTCCCGCCGCAGCTTCGGCAATGGAGGCTTTGAACATCGACCACTCAGGGATGCCAGAAAAGCTCCGCCGGAGGTCTGAGTTAAAGATCTTTCAGACGGGGGCCTCCTCCAGACGTTCCCAGTTCACCCGCACTACCCGTTTGGGCTTCCCCGGTCTCTCCAGAGTCTTCCCCCACCCTCTGACCCAACTCACCACCAGATGGTGATCGGTTGAGAGCTCCGCCCCTCCCTTTACCCGAGTGTCCAAAACATGCGGCCTCAGATCCGATGACACAATCACAAAATCAATCATCGACCTTCGGCCTAGGGTGCTCTGGTACCACGTACACTTATGTGCATCCTTATGTTCGAACATGGTGTTCGTTATAGATAATCCATGACTAGCACAGAACTCTAACAACAAACGACCATTCGAGTTCAGATCAGGGAGGCCGTTCCTCCCTATCACGCCTCTCCAGGTGTCTCCATCATTGCCCATGTGCGCGTTGAAGTCTCCCAGCAGAATTATGGAGTTCCCTACTGGAGCCCCATACAGGACTCCATTCAGGATCTCCAAGAAGGCCAAATACTCTGAACTGCTGTTCGGGGCATATGCGCAAACAACAGTCAGAGTTCCCCCCCCCACAACCCGTAGGCATAGGGGACCCTCTCATCCACCGGGGTAAACTCTGCTAGATCAGTCTAATAAAAATCTATTACATTTCCTTTTAAGGCAACAACAAAGAAAGATGCAAGGGGTGTTTAGACTGTCACTGTTAATGATGGCCAAATGAGGCTTCATTAGCGTTATTTTAGCAGCGGGATATTATGCTGGCAACACTCAGATTTTCTTTATCACAATAAAAGCCATCATTGAAATTTATAAGGCCATATAGTTAACAATCTAGTCTGTTAAAAAGAACAGACAAGAACAACATTGGAACGGACATTAAACATAAAATGACAGACTATATTGCCTTATATATTTCAATGATGGCTTTTATTTTGAACAAGAAAATCTGAGTTAGCGCTGCTAGCAAACTATCCTGCAGCTAGAACGGTAATCAAGCCTCGAATGGCCATCACTAGTCACTGTAGCAACAGTATGTTGAAGAACCAGCATGAAGTAGGCCAATTTAGTTATTCTCTTCTAGTATTCTAATAGGTGTAATAATAATTTGGAGGGTGCTTATATTTATCATGTTAAACAGTTTTACAAATGTGTAATGGAAATGTTTTCCTTGCATATCCCACTTTCCTTTCACATAGCAGCAGTGAATAGGGTCAAAGTCAGGTTCATCAGTGTCCAACATCCGTGAGAAAATTGGGGTGAAATTTCTTTCGCAAGGCAAAACATCTCTGGGATCTCTGGGATTTAATCCAAAAAACTTTTGGCAACTGTTACTATTATTTTAACTGTTGTATGATGACATATAGTTAAAATCATTATACTGACATACTGCCTGCATTTTTAAAGTGTTTACCATAATGTGTCTTTAAATACTCATATACATTTGTGGCCATAAGTATTGGCTCCCTTGAACTTTTTTCAAATATCTCAGTTTCTAAAAAATAAATTGAAATTGACCAAATAATTTGGTCTCCACAATTCATTATTTCACTGTTAATAGAACAGAATTTTGTTTTTATTCAGAAGCTAATATATCCTTACAATCAGAAAATAAGCAAAGCATTCTGCCAAAATACTAACTGAAATCTACCACTTCTTATAGCCATGGATTAGCTTCCTGCACCTCTGTACTGGCAGTTAAGACCACTCTTGTGCAAATGGCTTCTGATACCCTAGATTTTAATGGGTGTTTCCAGGTAGGATTTAAATCCTTGTTCATTGCTGGCCACCTCGGAACAGTGCAGTGTTTTGTCTTAAACCATTCCTGGGTGCTATTTGAAGGGTGTTTTGGGAAATTGTCCTGCTGGAAGACCCAGGACCTTTGACGGAAACCCGGTTTTCTGACACTGGTTTGGCTTTCTTACATCTCTACGCAGTGGGTTTTTTTTTACCATAAAACCCCTTTTCACTGAAGTGGCAGACGGTCAAGTTGCTTGGCTATCATATCTAGTATCCGAAACATGAATGAACAAAATGTAAGTACTTGCCTATATCTTTTAAAAGTCTCTTTAGTTTTGTTTTCAACCATTTTAGTTTTATCTGGAACATTTTAGCTGCTCTTCAACTAGTTTAAGCTATTAACTTCCATGATGCGAAACACTGAGTAGTTTTTTCCTTCAGCAGTGTACTGATACTCATTATTCACAGAAAAAAAGTAGGTGGATATAATATAATCATTCATTTCTCTTTATTGCGTCATAACATACATATTATATATTATAAATGTGGATTTGTACACTACAATCTTCATTGTAACATGTTATAAAATATTCAGGCTCAAAAAACGAAGCACTAAAAACTTTACCAAACAGTTAATACATTTCATGGTTTGCCCATTAAGAAAAGAAACATTTTAAAAATAAAAATCTTTAACATAAGAACCAGAAAACAAAAGGAAGAGCCAAGCATAGACTGGTCACTGTTAAAACCGCTAAGGGACAGATACAGTTACAAAGGCTGGGGGTAGTAGGGGCGCTCAGTAGCGCTTAAGTCAAAGCACACCCTTTCTGTACTGACATCATGGTGGATATACTAGTGTTGCCTACCGTTGCTTGGATACATGTTATGATACTTTGCCAAAGGGAATATTTTAGGAGAGAGTGAAACACTACTGCAAACACATTGGTCCGAACAAAGGAACAGGTAAAGGGCAGGCATTACTTTCTCACTTGAAGACCAAGACACAAAATGTTGCATGACCATTACATGTCTACAATCAGCCATAACCCATATTTTGGTTTCACCATCACTGCAATCGAGCCATATGCTATTGCCTGAATATTAGGGAAGAACGTATACCAGAACATCCCATCGGATTCAAGGCAGTGCCCTCAAACACGTTTCAGAAACTGGGCCATCACTCACCCACAAATCATCCACAGTACAAACATGACCATGACATTTTTAAACATACTGTATATACATACACACAACTTTGTCATCCACCGTGAACTATTCCCTCTACTTCTAGGGGGATGAGCTAAAACATTGCTGCAATAATAGTCAAAACGTTCAAACTGTTTTCATCGTTTCTCACAAAATACTGGGAGATCTGAAGACTTTGGCCACGTGACCAGACTCAATTTTGAAACTAACTTGAGACCAGCATATAGTATCTTGCCCGAAGACACAGATGACCTCCACCCAACCCAAGCTCCAACTCAAAGTTCACACTCGGACCACTCAATGGCAGTTTTAGGTGCTTCCATTTTTTTCGTAAATTTACCAACATATAGTATTTGGGTTCAAAAGCTGGCACAGCCAACAAACCACACTGCTGCTAACTCAGGCAGCAGGTGGGATATCCCTATGAGAGCACCGGAAAGGCTAGTTTCTGGTTGATAAGTCATTGCTTCTCTATTTTTTTTTTCTTTTACCAGTCCCCCCCCACGCAAAGCCCTGCCCTAAAACCCCCAAAACCCATTACGGAGAAAATATACACTTAAAACTTACATACTCTCTCATACACACAAATGTACAGTAACACACAGCTGGAACATAGATTAAACAGTTCACTGGATTCATGAAAAGCTGAGGAGTTAAGTACATGTCAGTCAGAGCAAAACTAACCCCTGATTGGTCCTGCACACAGACACTCCCCTAGTCCGAGAAGTTGGTTCCTTACCTTTGAGTCCCTGTTGCAAAGCATCACTAGAAAGATCAGCTTTTTTCACTGTGTTCATTCTTTAGAACTCAGCTAAAGATATGGAGTACTCCCCACAAAGATAGGGCAGACGCAAAACATAGAGAAAGTTGGCCAAACGATATATCACTAATATACTCTCAAACAATTTAATTTCACACGATTGGCATAGACATACGAACCATAGCAATATCCTAACTGCCCAAGATATGAAAATATACAAATACATACATATGTATATGTTTTGCTTAAGTTGCATGTAAAAGATCAAGTGTAGATTATCCTTGCAAGTTCTTGCAACCAATTTTGAACAAAAGAAAAGACATACACATGGCAATTTCAATAACATTGAAATTTGAAGACACAAGAATCATACAAGAAATGTTGAAAAGTGAGATCTCCAGCATTTCACACATTGTAAATGACAATCACAAGAACAAACAACCACAACGTTGGTGACGTGCTTACAATGATCTTTCACTGATCATGATCTAAGCACCGAACACGGACAATTGATTTAAGAACCAACACACAACCATTGTCCGGTTCAGACACATGAGGTAAAAAGGTTCCAAGTCACCACTACACTCAGATAAGTGCCTCAGATTCTATCATATCCCTGATCAGTAAGCTGCCCTTAGCTGTACATGTATTTCACATGGCTTAATTGATTGACAGACTGTTGGTTTGTTGATTTTCAGGCCAGGTAAAGTATGACCTTAGCTAAGCTTCAGCTGGGTTAGCCAAATACCTCAACTTGGTCTGCTTTTACAGTCTTGAGTTAAGGAGTGAAGAATATTCACATTACAGAAAAAAATATATTTAAAATATATTGCATTTAAAATATATTTTTTTGGATGAATTAGATTCAAAACATAAAACATTTGCTAAATAATGTATTTTTAATGCTTTTAGAAATGTTTTTTAATGCGTGATACAAAGTGCCTTGGGAAAGTATTCAGTCTCCTTCACTTCCTCTGTTTTGTTGTGTTATAGACTTAATTTATAGTTAAGTCTATAGTTTATAGTTAAATATAGATTATTGCCATTGATCGTCTTGTCGCTTAAGGACATTCAAAGACTTGTCCAGAAGCCACTTCTCTGTTGTCTTGGCTGTGTGCTTTGGTCTGTTGTCAATTCTCATAGCTGAATCTTCACCCCAGTCTGAAATCCTGTGGTCTGGATCAAGATCTTCTTCAGAACTTCTTTGTATTTGTCTTTGTTCATCCTTCGTTCAGTCTTGACCAGTTTCCCAGTCCCTGCTGCTGAGAAGCATCCCCTTAGCATGATGCTCCCACCACTATGCTTCACCGTAGGGAGGACATTAGCCAGGTGATGACCAGCACCTTGTTTGCTTGACATTCAGAGCTATTTTTTTGGTCTCAGAGTCCATCAGCTCTGTTAGAGTGGCCATTGGGTTCTTCGTCACCCCCCTGACCAAGGCCCTTCATACCTGGTTACTTATGCCTTATAAAAATCATTGGAGAACTATTGAGAGTTCCGTGGGCTTCATGGCCACGTTTTTGCTGACATGCACTGTGGCACCTTGTGTAGACAGGTATGTATCTTTCCAGATCATGTTTAATCAATTGACATCTCAAGGATGATCACTGGACACGGAAGGCATCAGAGCTCAATTTGGAAAACAAACATGGGTTCTCAATACTTTCCAAAGGCACTGTCCATTAGTGAATGTTTCTTGAACACACATTTGTTTGAAAATATATACAGTGGGAAATGTTTCATATTTTACATGTATTTTAGATTCTGCAAATATTTTTGTTATAGGTAGCGGGATTTGCCAGCAACAACATTTACTCACCAACAGTCAAGTTTCATTAAAACATTGTATAAAAAAAATAATAGCAAGACACCCCTGAAGGACTACGGTTGAGCAGGACAAACATAAGTGCAAGTAAGCGTTTCCAGAACTTAACATTTTTTCAGTGTCGGTTGTCAATGACTCAATGTCGTCACTAGGAAATCCCGCTGACATTGTTCACTCCTCAACATGAGGGTTAAAGGAAAATTAGTCAAGTTGCTTGGCTATAGTTGGGCCACCACATAACCACTATAGTTACCTATGCATGGCCAAAGCCAAGGCCAGACCTGGGCTGTGTAGCTATGTGTGCAGGACAAACCAATAGGTTAGGCCAGCTCATAGAGGGAGTGGAAGAGATTAGGAAAGACCAAGTTTCCGAAAGGGATGTGCATGAGCTGCAGTAGCCTCCATCCCACCTAAGCCCGCCATGCCCCGTCCCAATAAGCTCTTCCCCTCTTCTCTTCCTCTCCCGCTGTCTGTCCATCCATACCCTGCTAAGTCTCCTCATATGGAAATGTTGTGCTCTGTAAGAGATTTCTAAGGCAATGTCACATTACAGATCAAAATGTACAACACCTATACATTGTGCGATTGTGGCGCGGGAGGGTTTGGTGGTGGGAGATGGAAGGGGGGGCTCTATAGAGTTAGGACAGTAGCCTCCATCACGATAGCGGGGTCCTCGATGTCCGCTTTGCTCTGAACCATTCTCAGCTCCAGCTGAGGCGGACTGGGTCTTCGGCCAGGCCCCGCTAACTCTGTGAGAAATAGTGAGAAGGGAGAGAGACAGACAGAGAGGAAAAATCCAAGGTGAAAAAAAAAGGAAAGAACCATGACAGAGATGAAATGAGCACTCGTTGATCTCCAAACGCAAACGCATAAACACAGAAACAATGCTTACATTAAGCAAGAATAATTCAAATGTGCCTTACCATGAGCATAGGAGATGGTCCTCTGAATAACGTGATGCATGACAGAAAAGGTCTTCTCACATGCAGTCTAACAGAAAGAAAGAGACAGTGAAATGGTTTAGGAAACAGAGAGACAGGGCAGAACAGACAGACTACGGTCATTCACAGCAGTGAGGAGGAGTCCTGCACGGTCAGTATTTTGGAGCCCCTTTTCCGGGAGCCACTCAACAACCGACAGAAGGACTTTTCTCCGCAACCAGACCCACCCACATAGATTTAGTTCTGACAGATGAACCATCTTGGTTATTATGTCACAACCATCTTGGTTATTATGAAGACATAACTTGGTTATTATGTCGCAATTTAATACAATTGAACAAAAATCCCTAGAAGAAACAGTTCGACATCTTAAAGCTTCCACATGTTGTCCCGACACACTGCCATCAGACTTTTAAATTTTTTTTAACTCTATAACAATGGACCTACAGCCAATAGTTATTGGCTCTCTATAATCAGGCATTTTCCCAATGTCTCTAAAAACAGCTGCCATTAAGCCCCTATTAAAAAAGAGAACACAGGATGCATCTATAATGAACAACTATAGACCTATATCAAATCTCCCTTTTATAGCCAAGATCATTGAGAAGGTTGTCTTCAATCAACTCAGCAATTTTGTGACCTCAAGCGGTCTCTTAGACAAATTTCAGTCAGGCTTCCAACCTCACCACAGTCCTGAAACGGCCCTGATTAAAGTTTTAAATGATATACGGCTGAATACTGATTCAGATAAAATAACAGTTCTGGTTCTATTAGATCTCAGTGCAGCATTTGACACTGCAGATCACAGAACACTTATAGATAGGCTGGAAAATTGGGTAGGACTCTCTGGGACAGTCCTTGATTGGTTCAGAACTTATCTAGATGGCCGGAGTTACTTTGTCACCATTGCTAATCATGAATCTGATAGGGTGGCTATGACATGCGGAGTTCCCCAGGGATCAGTTCTCGGACCGCTTCTGTTCAATCTCTATATGCTATCTCTGGGCCAAATTCTACAGAACAACAACATTAACTACCACAGCTATGCCGATGATACTCAAATATATATGGCTCTCAAACCATATGACAACAGCTCAATAGACTCTCTGTGTAACTGTATAGAGCACATAAGTACCTGGATGAACCAAAATTGTCTACAATTAAACTGAGATAAAACTGAGATTATTGTGTTTGGCAACAAAAATAAAAGAACAAGTATTAGTAAAGAGCTGGATGCTCGGGCCCTTAAAACCAGGGATCAAGTGCATAATCTTAGTGTTCTGATAGACTCAGACCTCACATTTAACAGTCATATCAAAGCGGTCACCAAAACAGCATTCTATCATCTTAAAAATATAGTCAGAATCAAAGGCTTGGTGTCCCAAAAAGACCAAGAGAAGCTCATCCATGCTTTTATCTCTAGTAGGGTTGACTACTGTAATGGCCTCTTAACTGGACTCCCCAAAAAGACTGTAAAACAGCTGCAGCTCATTCAGAATGCTGCTGCTAGAATGTTAACAGGACCAAGGGAACTGAGCACATCACCCCGGTTCTTACATCTTTGCACTGGCTTCCAGTCAGTTACAGAATAGATTTTAAAGTTGTGCTTTTAGTTTATAAATCTCTGAATGGTTTAAGAACTGAATACATTTCTGATATGTTTGGATGAATATAAACCGAGCAGGGCTCTTAGATCCATGAACACATGTCAGCTAGTATAGCCCAGATTCCAAACTAAACATGGAGCAGCTGTGTTTAGCAGTTATGCTGTACACAACTGGAATAAACTACCAGAAGATCTTAGACGTGCCCCAAACGTATCAATTTTTAAATCCAGGTTAAAAACACTTCTCTTTTCACGTGCCTATGACTGAGCACTTAAACTTAACCACACTGTATAGCCTTACAGCTTTTATAGCTTCCTATGTTTTTATCCCGTTTTTATTATTTTTATATTTTCTTATTCTATTTTTTATTATTATTATGATGTTGTTTTGATGTTTTCATTTGAGTATTTGTTTTTACGCTATTGTAGTTTTATATTTTTTCTTTTTCTTTGTAAAGCACATTGAATTGCTTCTATGTATGAATTGTGCTATATAAATAAACTTGCTTGCTTGCTATACATATATTAATGCGTGCAGACATCATTTATCGATCACATTCTTAACTGCATTCATTTGATTTTGGGGCCTGTTTCTTTGAACCAGGTATCTGAAAAAAAAGGGTTGTTGTAATATAAAACGTTTACATTAGCCAATGGTGGTTGTAGTACACCCTTACACCGACATTGCACATTTTGTCTGCAGTCTGGAGAATTGTACCCAGTTTTTACCCCCTCCAAATTTTTCTCCCCTCCCAATGTCCAGACCTTGAGATCGTTGGGGTAGTGGTGAGTCCAGGCTAGCAGCATGGCAGCAAAAAGGTCCCCCGTCCCCACAAACACGGCATCCACCTTGGGGATCTCCATACGGACCCGCTGGGTGGACTTGGTGCCATCAGGCATCACTGGAGGAGCAAGAAGAGAAAATGTTCCACCAACGACCCAATGACTCACAGATGAATCATAAAACCCCAAGACAACCACATCATTACTCATTGCCATTGTTAGTTCACTAACTCTTGACCACACCCACTTACTGGTCCTCTGGCTGCCCAGCGACACCAGGAAGCGGTCTCCCAGACGGGAGGGAAGGTCAGAGCTGGTGATGACCACCGTGTCAGGGCCCATCTTATGGAGCAGGTCCATAACCTGAAGAGGAAGGCAGTGGACAGGGGGCAAAGGTCAACTCCCTGCTACATCTGTTTGTGCCATGACCTTATACAAAACTAGTACTAATACATAAAAGCCTCCCACCAGGGGAAATCCACTTTTTCATCCTGACGGATGGTGGCCACAGTTTACCCATGCGGCTGTACAATGACTTAAGTCAACACGTCATTATCAAGTATGATATTTCGTCCTTGAAGTTTTGTCCTTCAGGGGCAAATTGTTAAGGTCTAACCGACACAAGAGTTTCTGGGCTAGGATGGAATTCTGTCAAAATAGGGGCAGGATAACCCACTAGTGAGCTCCTTTAAAAATGCTGCCCGAGTCCCCCCCCCCAAGAAGACACTGGGCTTCAATCCCTGTTTCCATCATTCTACCTATCTGTCAATCAGGAGTATCAAGAAAAAAACATCAACACAAACGGTAGCTGAAAATCCCTCTCTTCTTTTAAAATAAAACAAAACATTAATTTATTCTCTTCACTGATCAGATATGGGATGATTAAGAATGTTTCAGTGCCATCCACTTCCTTACAGACCATCAAATACCTCAGAGATGGCAGGATGCATTTATCTGAATTTAATGATGACCTATGGATTATGTATAAAGCGAGACTTCACTTTATGATGATAGTGATAACATAAGTAGAATCTTCAGTAAGGCCCAGGACTCACCTCCACCGCATCCTTCTCTGTACTAATGTTCTTCCCAGTCAGCAGCCTGGAGGACAAACAAACGCAAAATAAGGACACACACATACACAAAGAGTACCTGCTGCTACCACAAATGGGGAATCAAACATATAAAATAACACAATTTAATATTATACATTTTCTGATATTTTGCAGGGTTTCCCAAACATCTACTTGAGCCTCCGCTTGATGATCCGTTTTAGTTTTAACCGTTAACTGGCACACCCAATTTAGTCAAAGGCGTGATGATGAGGGGACTAATTAAATCAGGCATGCCAGTTTATGGTTCAAACTAAATAATCAAATGTCTGGGAGGCCTGAGAAGAGGTTTGGGTAACCCTGTTTTAATGGACAGAGACAGAGGGGAAAGATAGATGACAGAGCTTTGGCTGAAAGAGCAGTGGGTCAGGAATCAAAAACATGCCCATCGAAGGCAGTGGTTCAGACTGGACCACCCTAGGAAACATACACACTAATTTGACCTTGAAACTAATGTCTCATTTGTTAAAGGCAACCAACAACGAGTCAAGCAAGAGTCTCTTTACTCCTAACCTGGTAATCGCTCGCGTTCTAATTGCCTTAAAAGACGTGGAACAACATTTACACACAATCTCAACCCCAAATCAAGTTTGCTGCGGTAACACTCCACATGATGTTTATTAAAGTCATCTGTAATCTCTTGGGTGTCCACCAGAGGGACCCTGTGCACCAGTAAGAATGGCATTGCTGTAATCAGGTGAATTGGAATGAAATCTTCAGTGGAGCAATGCAGATAACCACTTTCTCAAACACAGCACACGCAAGCCAATACAGGACAGACGCTGCGAGGAATATGGACGAAGAGACAAGTGGTAACAGAGTGAAATGGCTCAGGGTTGAATTCCAGCAATTCAAATAATTTCCTCAGCTTGCCATTCTCACAGACGTGCTGCCACGGCAAAGATATCGATCCTGGTGCACGTTGGGTAATTTCAGTGTATGTATACTTGCTGAATTGGAGTAAAAGCTGGGGTGGAGGGCGTAGCAACACAAACCTCACCTGTCATCCACAAGAATCACAACAGATGTGTTGTTGCCTGCAATGTCAGCTACAGACAGGCTAGATACCATACTTAAGGCAGTAGTTTGAATGATTGGCTATTGTGTAAAACGACATTCATGAAGCTGAATACAGTATCTTTAGTAGTATTGAT
>JACXGI010003787.1:25116-43226 GCA_016801175.1 Esox masquinongy
AAAGGAAAGGCAGCGATATAAAGGGGACACCTGCACACACACACACACACACACACACACACACACACACACACACACACACACACACACACACACACACACACTCTATCCTTGGACAATTTGGCATGCTAGATGGTCTCATGCGAACATGTCTCCAAAACCCCTAACCCAAAACGTCTGTAGTATAAAAAAATTCACTAGCTCCTCTAGCCGTCAATATTATCTTTCAACTTATTTTGCATATAAGGTGTTTTTTTGTTGTTCTTCCTTCCCATCTTGTTTCTCTTCTGCTTTTATATTTTTCTTGCAAAAAATAAATAGAAACACACTCCCAGCTGTATCTGTATTACAATTACAACACTAAACCTAATCAGACCCTAATCCTAACCCCCAATTGTAACTTTCAACCTAAACCTTACCTCTAAGCTGGATAAAATCAATTTCCTTTTAGGCACAGATGAAAGGTCCCATAAGGTCAAATTTTCCTAGTTTTGGTGGTGGGGATACTCGCTCCACAGCCGGTTAGAATAACAGGAAAACACATGCACACCTTGACGGCTTCACTTCAACTCACTCTGCTTCAAACTGATTGGGTGTGATGATGTCCGCCACTGGCACCACTTTGTTCTTGTAGACCGGGTGCAGGTTCTGTGGAACATACTGCCGAGAGAGAGAAGCACATTACCCGTGAGCAGCACACCATAAACATCGTCCACAAGCTAATAAACACCAGACATATTGTTGTTAATATATCAATACTCTCCCGCCGGCTGAATCCAAAGGACCAACCTAACTAAGATTTTACTTTTGTGTTTCCAAGATATAAGTATAAACAAAGATCGATGTATTGATCCTTGCTTGTGCTCGCCCTGCCTGTCAAACACGCGGCCAAATACAAGTGCATGCACACACACAGCCACACGCACGCGCACACAGTGAGTCACAATAGCGCAAATAATTAAGCATAACTCTCTTTTAATGAACAGCGCGGCCAGCGCAGCTCATGCTAATTTCATCTGTCACTGTGAAATGAATGGTTTGTCCGAACCAATCCACCCACTGCAAAATACACACACAAACCCCCATACTATGATGGAACGATGACATCACATCAGCTGAACTCTGACAGCCCATTGACTTTAACAGATTCATATAAGAAAGGAGGGGGTGAGAAAGGGAGAGAGACAGGGTGAGCGAAAGAGTGGCACAAAGACAGAATATGAGGGAGAGAGGAAGAAAGTGAGAGATAGAGATACAAAAATAGTCAGACATAGATAGACTCAGGATGAGAGGCGGGAGGACTTTTAACTCACAACCTCCAAGGAATCAGCTAAAAAACACAATTTTTTCCCCTGAGAACTGAGACCGTGTTTTTTTGGGAGTCACCTGTTTACAGATGGGAGTCAGCAGGCCGCTGGTCTGAAATGCACAATGTGTCTTTTTCTACATATGCAACTCGTATGAAAATAGCTGACTTACATTTAACTTTTAGGAAAGACTAAAACAGACAACTTATGAAGGTATATCCCATTTCATCAGTTTCATGTGTCTAAGTGCCTGCGGCCTGAGGCTGAACTGTTTGGTTGGGTAGAGCTGCAGGTTAGTGTTGCCCCATTAAACGACAAGAAGCAAAAGCGCGCGGTATCAAGCATTACTCGTACCATCTGTTTCATGACTCATCCCCCATGAAACGTACAATAATGATGGCACAGACTGTGTAGGTCGTATACCTACCACTGTCAGCGGGGTTCAAATCCAATCCACTGTGTCATCTCTCCTTCAATCCTTTTTTAAATACATAAACATTTGTCTACTTTCCCCATCCAAGATTTGCACATATGACCTTGCCTCATGCAGGCTCGAGAGAAATAAAGATTGAGACGTGTTTTACAAAGTGCTTAAAGCTAAATCGCTGTGCCTATCACTCTGCCCGCTCAACCAGGACCTACTCAGCAGAATCTACACACTTGTCTAGAGGCCGCCTGCCACAGTCAAGCTTGCAGGTGCCCAACCTACCACAAGGAGTCGCTAGTGCAACAAGGTAAGGCCATCCCTGTTTCACACATACCCCACAAGCCCCAGGAGCTTTGAACCGGCAAACGTGGGAACTGACTGTAGTGACCTGGCCGTAATGATGCAGGTGTACAGTAAGGCAGCAACTTGACTGCTGTGCCATTATCGGCCAATAATCTATCTCACTAAGTTTTTTATATTTTGCATTGAATTCAATAAAACATACAAAACATGATCAGGGTAACACAAGCAAAAAAACAAAGTACTCACCATGGAGCCGTGGTCACCAAGCACCGGGTCGCACACTGAAAAGGCAAACGAGATACGCTCAGTGACTAAATGTTCACAAACCCAGTTCTCAAAGGTGCTAAACAATTACAGATATTCTGTAGCTAAAGTACAGCCAGCAGAATTTAAGATTACGTTCATCATCGGCTAATTATATCAAAAATCCAGGCTATATCTAAATGGAAGAAGACTGAAACGGGGAGGGACTAGTCCAATAAGAAATGCTTCTTTAAACTAAGGTATCCACCACCGCCCTCAAAACAGACAGTAAACAAGCACTAGAGCAGTGTTATTCATCTAGTACATCAATTGATTTCCATGGAAAATAATGGTTGTTATTTTGTCAACTAGTTAAATTAAAATGATTGCCTTGGATTAACTGTGACAGACACTCAACTGTCCTGTCAGCGCTTATTTAAGATAAAGGCTTATTTCACACCAAGTTTACGCTTACCTAGATGAAGACAGCTTCGCTGTCAAATAACAGGTTATATTAAGAAGTGTGCAGTTTTTACCTTCTGTGTTCTTTGCTACCCTGCTCTTTTCCCTAACCTAGAAATGCAAAGTACATTTTCGTCATATAGCATACACTCCTATCCAAAGCAACTTCCAGAAGAAATACAGACAAATTGTCTAGGTAACGGGCAAAACACACACCAAGTTTAATGATTTTCAGGACTAACATTTTGTTTTTCATTCAAAAACCCATTTCACAAACCTCAAACCCTAACCTTAACCTAACCCTAATAACCTTTGTACCTAAACCTAACCTTAACTCCTAACCCTAACCTTAACCAAAACTTATAACTTTACAAAAGCATTTTGAAAAGTCAAGACTTGCAAAAGTCTTTCAATGTGTAATGTAATGATAGGAAAATTTGGAGATGTTTTGTCTTGGATTGTATGGGAAAACAAGTACACACAAACACACAGGTGTGAGATAGGGGTGATATAGTGGGGGCTACACACCGTACACAAGGTTAGGATTGGCCCTCTTCAGCTCCTGTATGATGTCCACCACCATCTCAAGGAATGACGTGTCTCGAGTGTATCCTAAGGGAAGGAGAAGATTCTGGGTCGAAAGGAACTCCCCTGTCTCAATAAAGTTGTATAAAGTGCAGTATACTGCAGACAACACCAATCCCTCCCTCACGGCTCAGATGGGAGGTCTGGGGATGATGGTGAGACACTGTCAGAGCCTTCTCGGAGTGAACACAGTCAATCTCCTGCTTCATGGACCAAGGCACACCCAAAAAGCTCATTGTATTTGCATAGAGGGAGGTGGAGGCTTTTCTGCAGTGTGTGTGTGTGTGTGTGTGTGTGTGTGTGTGTGTGTGTGTGTGTGTGCGTGTTTAGGGCCTGCTGACACTGCAGTGCCGGCTTTACGTAGGTAGAAGATAAGGGCCGGAAGAGAGGCGGACAGAGAGGGAGATGCTTCAATGGGAATGCTGACGTAAGGCTTGTTGAAGTGTGTGTGTATATATGTGTGTGTGTGTGCTAACCTCGCTTCTGTGCTTAGAGACCATGCTGCCAGTGACGGAAAGACCATGTCCTGGCTGATTTAAACAGACATACAGGGGATAAGTGTCTTGACCTTAAAGCAGCAGCACTAACACTAATAAACGTCTCCACGTGGCATACGGCCGTCTTGGTCCGTCTCTCAATCTCTGATGGCCTAGAAAGCAGGATCAACAAGTTAGCTAGATAACTTTGATGAACCACTCTGAGTCGACATACATTTTCTGGTTCATTATGAAATAGAAACTAAGTAATGGGTTCTAGGTTACCGGCTGATAACAGAATATGGCCAGTTCAAGCATGTCTGGGAAAGAAAAGATTATAAATATTTTGAAACATTTAAGCAAGATAACTAACTCACTAATCCTGCTTTCCTGTTTCACTCGTCTGTCTTCAACTACAGGCACGGCCAGTCCCAATTCAATCCCCCAGTCTTTCCCTTGACCCTAACTCAAGATGTTTAGGCAACTCAAGATGACAGGTATAGGCAGTGGATTTGTTGAGCTTCCAACTCCTTCAAACTCACACCGAAAATCAAAGTAAACATTTGAAATCACAGGCTGTTCCAACTTGTGTGAATTTCATCACGGCAACTCATAATGTGACTCAGTAGTGTGTATGGCCCCCACATGCCTGTATGCACTCCTGACAACGTCTGGGCATGCTCCTGATGAGACGGCGGATGGTGTCCTGGGGGATCTCCTCCCAGACCTGGATCAAGGCATCAGTGAGCTCCTGGACAGTCTGTGGCGCTACTTAGCGGCGTCGGATACACCGATACATAACATCCCAGAGGTTCTCAATTGGATTCAGGTCTGGGGAATGTGAGGGCCAGTCAATGGCATCAATGCCTTCGTTATCCAGGAACTGCCTACACATTCTGGCCACGAGGCCGGGCATTGTCCTGCACCAGGAGGAACCCAGGGTCCACTGCACCAGTGGAAGGTCTGACGATGGGTCTGAAGATTTCATCCCGGTACCTAACAGCAGTCAGGGTACCGTTGGCTAGCACATGGAGGTCTGTGCGACCCTCGAAGTATATGCCTCCCCAGACCATCACTGACCCACTGCCAAACTGTCATGCTGGATGATGTTGCAGGCAGCATAACATTCACCACGGCGTCTCCAGACTGTTTCACATCTGTCACATGTGCTCAGTGTGAATCTGCTCTCATTTGTGAAGAGAAAGGGGCACCAATGGTAGGCCTGCCAATTCTGGTGTTCTGTGGCGAATGCCAATCAAGCTGCACGGAGCTGGGCTGAGAGCACAGGTCCCACTAGAGGACGTTGGGCCCTCATGCCACCCTCATGTAGTCTGTTTCTGACGGTTTGGTCAGAAACATGTACACCAGTAGCCCGCTGGAGGTAATTTTGTAGGGGTCTAGCAGTGCTCCTCCTGTTCCATCTTGCACAAAGGAACAGATACCTGTCCTGCTGCTGGGTTGATGTCCTTCTACGGGCCTGTCCAGCTCTCCTTGTGTAATGGCCCATCTCCTGGTATCTCCTCCATTCTCTTGAGACCGTACTTGGAGACGCAGCAAACCATCTTGCAACGGCACGTATGGATGTGCCATCCTGGAGGAGCTGGACTACCTGTGCAACCTAAATGGGCTGCAGATACCACCTCATGCTACCAGTAGTGACAAGGACACTAGCAAAACACAAAACTAGCGAAGAATCAGTCAGGAATGATAAGGAGAGAGCAATTGTCTGTGGCCACCCCCTGTAAAACCATTCCCTTTTTTGGGGTTGTCTTGCTGTTGCCTCTCCAGTGCACCTGTTGTCACAATTGCACCAAAACAGGTGACATTGATTCACAATTGCTTATACTTCCTAACTGGACAGATTGATATCCCTGAAGTTTGACTGACTTGGTGTTATACTGTGATGATTACGTGTTCCCTTAATTTTTTTGAGCAGTGTATACAGTTGTGTGCAAAAGGGTATGCAACCTTGGGGAATTGGTAATATATGTACCATCTGTAAAGGAAACAGGCAAAACACATGTCTTTTATTTCTTATGGGATTCACATTCAACTGTAGGTCATAACAGAATGGCACAATCATAAAAACAAAACATGGCAACAAAGAAAAAAAATTAACTGACCCCTGTTCAAAAGTCTGCATACCCATAGTTCTTAATACTGTGTATGGCCCCCTTTAGCATCAATGACAGCATGAAGTCTTTTGTAATAGTTGTCTATGAGGCCCTGAATTCTTGCAGGTGGTATAACTGCCCATTCGACTTGGCAAAATGCCTCCAGGTAATGCTAAGTCTTTGGTCGTCTTGCATGAACCGCACGTTTGAGATCTCCCCAGAATGGCTCGATGATATTAAGGTCAAGAGACTATGATGGCCACTCCACTTTTTTCTGTTGTAACCACTGGAGGGTCAACTTGGCCTTGTGCTTAGGGTCATTGTCATGCTGGAAAGTCCAAGAGCGTCCCATGCACAGTTTTCGTGCAGAAGAATGCAAATAGTCTGCCATTATTTTCTGATGCTGCATTCATCTTGCCATCAATTTTCACAAGATTCCCCGTGCCTTTAGAGCTCACACACCCCCAGAACATCAGTGAGCCACCACTATGCTTCACAGTGGGGATGTTATTCTGTTCACTATAGGCCTTGATGACCTCTCTCCAAACATAGCGCTTATGGTTGTGACCATAAAGCTCTATTTTGGTCTCGTCACTCCAAATTACAGTGTGCCAGAAGCTGTGAGGCGTGTCAGGATGTTGTCGAGCAAATTGTAACCGGCTTTTTTGTGGCATTGGCGCAGTAAAGGCTTCTTTCTGGCAACTCGACCATGCAGCTAATTTTTCTTCAAATATCGTCGTATTGTGTTCCTTGACACAAGCACACCGTCTTTTTCCAGAGCAGCCTGTATTTCTCCTGAGGTTAACTGTGGGTTTTTCTTTTTATCCCGAACAATTCTTCTGGCAGTGTTGGCTGAAATCTTTCTTGGTCTACCTGACCTTGGCTTGGTATCAAGAGATCCCCGAATTTTCCACTTCTTAATAAGTTATTGAACAGTACTGACTGGCATTTGCAAGGCTTTGGGTATCTTTTTATATCCTTTTCCATCTTCATATAGTTCCATTACCTTGTTATGCAGGTCTAATGACATTTCTTTTCTGCTCCCCATGGCACATTATCTAGCCTGCTCAGTGCATCCACGTGAGAGCTAACAAACTCATTGACTATTTATACACAGACACTAATTGCAATTTAAAAAGCCATAAGTGTGGGAAATAAACCTTTAATTGCCATTTTCACCTGTGTGTGTCACCTTTTTCACCTGTGTGTGTCACCAAATGGCCTCAGGGCCATTTGGGTAATTTCTGTTATCATTATGATTTAAAAAGGAGCCAAACAACCATGTGATAATAAATGGCTTCATATGATCACTATCCTTAAATAAAAGACAGTTTTTTTTGCATGATCAGTCATATTTTCAAAATCAATGCCATAATTTTACAATTTCTGCCAGGGTATGCAAACTTATGAGCACAACTGTATATCCTGGTCAAAGGAGAGGTTGAGTCTTCTTATTCAATGTGTGTCCAAACCCAAGTCCCATTTTTGGTAAATGTCCAAACCCAAGTCCTATTTAAGGTAAATGTGATTTTTGGTGACATAGCTGATCAAACTGCAGATGTTTCTAGCTTAGCTCACCTGTTAACTACTTTATCCATGTCTACTGTAGTCTAGCATCCATCACAGTCACCTCCCAAGGTCTAGCAGCCTTTGTTAAAAACAGAGTTAACTAACCAATAGTCCAATTCTAAGTACTTGCAGGTGTTGAAACATTCCTCCATGTCGGCTACATTTCACCCCTAGACAGATTCACAAGGACTCTGAGAGAAGGAAAAAAAGAACATGACCTTCACCCTAGCCGCCATTTTTTTTCTGCTGCCTCTCCCACTTACTCTCCCTCTCAAGGTGATACAAGAGGAGAGGCAATCTGTCAAGGAGGGCCAGTCCTGGCTCCCTCTCTCTGGGCAAGGGCCAGGCAGAGAACCAAAGGTAACAAAGACAAGTGGCTGCCAGCCTGACAGACACTGGGTTCTGTGAAACCAGTGGTTCACGGTAACTCCGTCCGTGTGACCTCTTGAGGCTCCTGTCCTTGATCTACCATTTTCCTGTGTTCTCCCCAGGAAGCCATAAGCTAACAATCACTTCACTTTGAAAGATGGGGATAGCATATGGCTAGTTTGCATGTGCCTACTACCACGCAGAACAGGTGAGATTCTGGCTGTTGATGTGCATTCATGTGTCTATGTGTGTGTGCGCGCGGGCATCTGTTTAGCTCACCTGTGAGAACATAGTCGTAATGGTGGACGTTGTTGAGCTTGATCCCCTCGTAAAGAACGTGCAGCTCGTCTGCGGTCAGCACTTGACCTTTCCAGTGAGAGTAGCCTAGAGACACAGGTCAGAGTTTAAGGGTCGGGGAGACAACATGACAATCACCAAATCCTAACAAGGCTGTGTCCTCATTCCCAACAATTCCAGGGAGTAAAACTGCAATCAACTAACGTTTGGACCCATGCAATGCTTTTAAAAGCGCTGTGGGCAGTATCTCCACTTTGGGGAAAGCAGGGAGAATATGGACACAACAAGACCATTCACAATGTGGGCTAGTATCTCCATTCGTCTCCATGGTTCACGGAACGGAAACCTGAGTTAAGAAGTTTTCACATCTTCATTACACTGAAGAGGCCTAGAAGCCCCAAGCCACAGTGAGAGGGGGAGCGGACGGGGAGGCTCGTTTGTGCTGTCAGTTCCCCTTAAACGCTGCAACTGTATGGGGATGTGGGGCAACGAGCATAGTGTCACAGGCCAGTTTCGATGCCGCAGGAATCGTGATGTCACACTTCAGGTGAGTCACCCGGCAGATCACGTGGTGTGGTGCTGGTTGCCTAGTAACAGGACAGATGAAAGCCGGAGGGGCCGACAGCAGCGTAGAGTCGCCGCTGCTCGGTTGTATGTGCGCGAGCGCGTGTGACAGAGGAGAGAGCCAAGGAAGGAGGGGAATCTTTGAGATAAGGGCTGGCCCTGTCGTCATCATTCTGTGGTGTCGCAATTCCACGGAATAGGCTTTTAAGCTCCTCACGATCAAAGACACACAAACACGCGCTTCAAAAAACACACACACACACACACACACACACACACACACACACACACACACACACACACACACACACACGTTTTCTTCACCATGTAAGAGAGATAGAGAAAGACACTGCATATTCTTCCCCACTGGGCAGATCTCCACTGCTGTGTTTTGAGCTGATTCCATCCATCCGGCCATGTTTCTCTTTGCCTCCTCCCTCGGAAGGTTTACCCAGGATATACTACTCTTACGTCCCAAAATTGCTTCCTATTCACTATTTAGTGTACTAGTTCTGACCAGAGCCTTAGTTGCACTGTATAGGAGAGTAAGGCACCAAGCAGTACATACTACAGTGATACAACTTTAGTAGTCACTGAAATTATTTATGTTTGAATACACATTGCAGTAACGTTTGATGAGGGGACTTGCCCTTATGACTGGAGAAGAGTGCCGGTCTCCAATGTTATGATGTTACAGATTCTAAATTACGTCTGATACTTTTAAAAGGTTCTTCAGCAACTCAATTAAGTGAGCATTTGAATTTATACTAGGAAGCTACAACCCTGTTTCTAAAAAAGTTGTGACACTGTGTAAAATGTAAATAACAACAGTATGCAATGACATGCAAGTTATGTAAAACCATATGGAATAGAAGGGAGTACCAAGAGAACATATCAAATGTTGAAACTGAGATTTTTATTGCAGTCGAACAATGCAGGCACATTTCGAATTTGATGCCAGCAACACGTTTCAAAAAAATTGGAAGAGGGGCATGTTTACCGCTGTGTTGCATCACCTCTACTTTTAACAACACTCTGTAAGCGTTTGGGAACTGAGGAGACCAATTGCTGTAGTTTTGAAAGTGGAATGTTGTCTCATTCTTGCTTGATATAGGATTTCAGCTGCTCAACAGTTCAGGGTCTCCTTTGTCATATTTTTTGTTTTATAATGCGCCAAATGTTATCAATGGGTGACAGGTCTGGACTGCAGACAGGTCAGTTTAGCACTCAGACTCTTTTACAAAGGAGCCATGCTGTTATGATACATGCAGAATGTGGTTTGGCATTGTCATGCTCACGGCCTTTCCTGGAAAACATGTTGTCTGGATATCAGCATATGTTGCTCAAAAACCTGTATATATTGTTCAGCATTAATGGTGTCTTCACAGAAGTGCAAGTCACCGATGCTTTGTGCAGAAATGCACCCCTATACCATCACAGATGCTGGCTTTTAAACTGTGCGCTGATAAGAAGCCGGATGGTCCCTCTCCTTTTTAGCCCGGAGGACACAGTGTCCATGATTCCTGAAAATAATTTAATATTTTGATTAATCAGACCACAGGACGATTTTCCACTTCGCCTCAGTCCACCTAAAATGAGCTCAGGCCCAGAGAAGGTGCCGGAATTTCTGGATGTTATTTATGTATGGCTTCTGTTTTGCATGGTAGAGTTTTAACTTACATTTCTGGATGCTGTGACATACTGTGTTCACAGACAATGGCTTTTGGAAGTGTTCCTGAGCAAATGCAGTGATGTCCACAACAGAATCATATCTGTTTTTAATGCAGTGCCGCCTGTGGGCCCAAAGATCACAGCCATCCAATATTGGTTTTCACCCATCCCTTGCGTACAGATATTCCTCCAGATTCTCTGAATCTTTTAATGCTATTGTGTACTGTAGATGAGATCCCCAAACACTTTGCAATTTTACATTGTGATTAGGGTTGCAAATTTTAAGGCTTCTCCTTAATCGACAGTCAACATCGTAAAAAATCAATCAATCGATCTTATTAAAAAAAATGTCTATGACGAAAAATCTCCAATGTGTAATTTTTTTTCTAAATGAAATCTTAATTTTTACAAGATGTGGACATATGTGACATCATGTAGATAACCAAATAATCAGAAAACGAGCGCAACGCTCTCATACCTCCTTGCTGGATTAAAAATGGAAACAATATATTTTAAAACAGAAATAGTAAAACACAGACAAAGAACAAAAAAATCAATCTGACTCACCATTTTTGGGTGAGTATGCCTACTAGATTTAAATGAGGCTGACAACGCGCTCCTAGTTGTAGTCTATTATGCTCAGTTCGCAAAGATTGTGAAGACTGCTGACTAATTTAAATAAAAAAACAATTGTTGGATCATAGCGTTTGTGTTTTATTGCTGTTTAAATGTAGGCTGTTATATGGCTATTTAAAACGTATGTCCGGAAGATGTTCTATATGGCCGGAATTCTGGTATTTTAACGGCCATTTTGGCCGTCCAAAAAAAGTCTAGCGTAAACTCTGCTCAACATTTTTTTAATTGAGAAAATATTATAAAAAATACAATTGCTAGTGAACTGGTATATTTAAATGCAGTCAAAATATATGTTTGCTTGTACAACCTAAATGCTGAGTGCTAGCAGATTAAAAATCAGTCAATATGCTTTTGCCTGAACAGCCACTACTGGGTCCTGTGTCTCACAGTTTATTTTTGCCGGACCGCGCAAGCGGAGCTGTCAAAGAAGAACATGTGTGTGTGTGTGTGTGTGTGTGTCTGCGTGTGTGTGTGTGTGTGTGTTAAGAGACGCGGACTGCCATGTAGGCGACCAGTGTGACCAGATCCTCGCCACAGACAAAATAAATTATGCAGTAGGATTTGTTCAGGATAGATTACATTCAACTTTATTGTCATTAACAAGTACAGTACAACGAAATGCAGTTGGCATCTAACCAGAAGTGCAGAAATGTATAGTATAAAGTATGTTACAGATGTTTAACGTATAGATGCGCAATGCAGGCAAATGCAGTACAATTGGCAATTCTAAATGTGCAATGTAAGCAAGTAGAGCAGGGCTGACAATGTACAAGTATAATGTATGTTACAAGTGGGATGGATAGTTATCAGTGTGATAGTGCGATGAGGCAAATGCAAGTACAAATGGCAATTATAATAGTGCAATCGAGGCAAATTGTGCAATTGAGGCAAATTCGAAGGTATGGCATGTGCAACTGAAATGTAGTGATAGCAGCAATGAGGTTCCCGAAGTAGACGTACATGTAACAACTGAGAAATGCAAGCACAATGGCAATTCGAAATGTCCAATGAAGGCAAGTCGAAGGTGCAAGGTGGAATGTGCAACTGAAATGCAGGGATTACGTGCAACAACACTCGCTGTTTAAATAGCGTAATGGTTAAAGACACAAGTCTGCCCCATAGGAAACCATAGATTTCCTAATCAAATCCAGCCAGGGGCAACAACATTCATCCATTCTAATAGCGGGCCGGCAGAACTGGGCTTGCCTGGTTCCTTTTCTTGTTTAATTAAAGATGCATGCACATTCAATTTAAGGAGAGGCTCAGTAATTTCACTGGTGGACTTCTCGAGTTGATTTCTTTGTATGTAGCTTACGGGCTTGGCAACTCCAATTGATTAGTGGAGAATGGACATTGAATAAGAACAGATACATTTTGCTATGTACTTACATGGGGCCTCATCCAGTTTGCTATTGTTTCTGATTGCACGTCCAAAAAATAATCTAATGTGAACTTTTTGTCTGTGAATTCCTGTGGGCATTTTCTGGATTTAAGGATGAGTCATTGCTGTTTGTCCATGTGTGACGGCCATGGAGAAAGTTTAGTAACTCACACAGAGTAGGTATGAAATACCTGTGCCAGTTTGGCCTTGCCGTGAAGGTGCTTTGAAATATGTTTGACGGGCAGCAGCACAGCACCATGCATGCCACTGCTGGCTTTCCTCTGAAGCTAAGCAGGGCCAGTCCTGGTCGCTCCCTGGATGGAAGACCAGATGTGGCTGAATTGGGTTTTGGAAGGCAAGCAGAGGTCAATCTTCCCTCTGGTCTAAACATCAAATCCCAGTGACCCAGGGCAGTGATCGGGACATTGCTGTGTGTAGGGTGCCCTCTTAAGTTAAATGGGTGTCCCCCGTTTAAGACTTTGGAATTATACACCGATCAGCCATAACATTGTGACCACTGACAGGTGAAGTGAATGACACTGATAATCTCGTTATCATGGCACCTGTCAGTGGATGGGATATATTAGGCAGCAAGTGAACATTCTGTCCTCAAAGTTGATGTGTTAGAAGCAGGAAAAATTGGAAAGTGCAAGGATCTGAGCGACTTTGACAAGGGCCAAGATGTGATGGCTAGACGACAGTGTCAGAGCATCTCCAAAACTGCAGCCCTTGTGGGGTGTTCCCAGTCTGTAGTGGTCAGTACCTATCAAAAGTGGTCCCAGGAAGGAAAAGCGGTGAACCGGCGACAGGGTCATGGGCGGCCAAGGCACATTGATGCCCGTGGGGAGTGAAGGTTGGCCCGTGTGGTCCAATCCAACAGACGAGCTACTGTAGCTCAAATTGCTGAAAAAGTTAATGCTGGTACTGATAGAAAGGTGTCAGAACACACAGTGCATTGCAGTTTGTTGCGTATGGGGCTGCATAACAGCAGACCAGTCAGGGTGCCCATGCTGACCCCTGTCCACTGCCGAAAGTGCCTACAATGGGCACGTGAGAATCAGAATTTGATCACGAAGCAATGGAAGAAGGTGGCCTGGTCTGATGAATCACGTTGCCTTTTACATCACATGGATGGCCGGGTGCGTGTGCGTCGCTTACCTGGAGAACACATGGCACCAGGACGCACTATGGGAAGGAGGCAAGCCGGCGGAGGCAGTGTGATGCTTTGGGCAATGTTCTGCTGGGAAACCTTGGGTCCTGACATTCATGTGGATGTTACTTTGACACGTACCACCTACCTAAGCATTGTTGCAAACGATGTGCCACCTTTCATGGCAACAGTATTCCCTGATGGCATTGGCCTCTTTCAGCAGGATAATGCGCCCTGCCGCAAAGCAAAAATGTTTCAGGAATGGTTTGAGGAACACAACAACGAGTTCAAGGTGTTGACCTGGCCTCCAAATTCCCCAGATCTCAATCCAATCCATCCTTGGAGGCCCCACCTCGCAACTTACAGGACTTAAAAGATCTGCTGCTAATGTCTTGGTACCAGATCCCACAGCACACCTTCAGAGGTCTAGTGGAGTTCACGCCTGTTTTCGGAGGCAAAACGGGGACCTACACAATATTAAGCAGGTGGTCATAATGTTATGGCTGATCGGTGTATATCTTCCACTTATATTCATTGTGTCTTAATGTATCGTGCAGGACTTTCACTGTGTCTTTAGGAGGTCAGTCATATCTTTAAACCCTTCCTGTTTTTTTTACTGCCACCACAAAGTTTACAGAAGATAACAGACAGCAGAATCTGTTGCCTTTTGTAAACGTATTATGTTTTACTTTTACTAATTCTATGGTCGTCTTTCCAGCACTGACTTTTGCCGAAAACTAATTCATTGATTAGAACGCACTCACTAAGCTGTGTGGTTGTTTTACCTGGCTTTCTTAAAATGCAGGTGACTTACAGAGTTACTGTAAGTCACTCTGAATAAGATAATCTGCTATATGACTAAAATGTAATGTAAATATTTAATGAAATTCCTGACTGGGGCTGCTACCTATACAAAGGAGAAGGGTGCCTGTGTCAACCCTGAGGTCATAAAGGTCATCTTGGTTCTGTTAATGGTTGCCCCCTTCCAGACTGAGTGGCACCACAGCCACTGCCCTCCTCCTAAAAAAAGTATAAAGAGTAATACAAGGAGAACCTCTAACTTATGCTTCAATGTGTGAGGTGTCCCAGCTATTTCTGAATAAATTATATTGGACGTCTGAACCCAGAACCTTTCTGTATCTCTGCAAGTATGGCTAATTTCTGCCACAGCAAAATCTAACAAGTATATTCCCATTTATATATTATGTTTTTCAAGTTTATCTGAGTCCTTAGGAACTCTTAAGTGGTAATCGATTACTTCCTGTTCTACTGGGTTATGAATATGAGGTGATCGTGCCAAACTCCCTTAGTCATCTATTAACATGGCGAAAGCAGAGAACACACAAATTAAATAAGATAAAATTGTTGGCCCCATAAATTAGGCAATGGTTATAAAAGAAGAGAATCATCTGAAAAGACCCATCTGCACTACTAGGGCAGCAATAACTGCAGAAGCTGGATTAATCTAGGATATTTCATTCTATCCGTTGTGTATCATGTCACATCAACCACAAATTGTTACAATATATCATAATGTGGCAAGCAGATGTCAGACACCAAACCAGGCGTTCAAAGACCTAGCATGTGCCTGCTACACAGTCAACGTTGAATACAGCCAGTCCTTTAAGGCATTTACTTAACCACAGTCCCGTTGTATGTAAATCACTGACTAATTGGCTTATTGCACTGTGAACTCTCTGGACATGCAGGACTGAATAAAGACCAAGTGACACTGAGATTGCTATAGTATATATAGCAATCTCAGTCCAGAAGAATTACTCCATACACATATATGATATCGGCCAAGCTGAAGTAACCTGCCAAAAAAAACATTAGAGATGTGTTTAAAATTGGCTTCATGCACACAGATACACAACTGCAGCGTCGGAATCACCAAGATTTTGAAAACCACCAATAACATTGGTGCACTAGACGTCACTCAGAGGAATTACGCAACATTTAATGCTGGCGTCAGACCCCGACCACAGTCGTTTAGATGTGAAGGCCATGTCAAAGCAAATAGAGGACATTTACCCAATCACTCTCAAGCATAAGGAGCATGGGGAGGCAGGGAACACAAGAGGTGGTGTGATAAGTGGACAGAGGGCCCGGCTGGTAGCATGGTAAGAGCTGAGGGGCTTGGGATTAACGTGGCCTCAGAGACAAAAGCACAAATAGGGGTGATGATGAACGAACAGTGCTGTCCCCCGTGAACCATTAATGACATTTTCATATATATATATTTTATACCTAACCTTTATTTAACCAGATTGTCATTTGAGGTCGAAACCCTCTTTCGCTGAAGTGAATGGGCACATGCTGGTGGGTGAAGTCATTAACATTGACGAGGCTTTGCTCTCGAGGACATCTGTCCATGAATGAACACTCAGCAGGAGCCAGCAGGCCCACCAGGCTGGCTGATTCATAATTTGACTGGTGCGGAGCAACAGATAGGGCTCATTTGTCAAACTTACGTCAGATACACGCAGCTTCCTTTTCCCTTCCTTTCGCTCTCACAAAACATTCACTTCCGCTTCCTCTCTCTCTTACCGCTCATCAGGGTCAGGCATAGGGCTGGGTAAAAAAAAAAGATTTTCTGATTAATTGGGATTCTTGTTTGGACGATTTGAAATCGATTTTTAAAATCCAGAAATCAGTTTTATAAATCTGTGCATTTTCTCTTTTGAGGTGTTAAATAAGTGGGAGGTTAGAGAGAAAGAACCAGCCATCATGACTGACAATGCCGCTAATATGACACGTGTTGTGGCATTGATGGAGCTGCTTCATATTGGCTGTTTCACACACATTAAACTTACCCTCGCAGCCTGCACTCAAACTTCCAGTGATCACACGCTTGCTTGGTGAGGTGCATTGCAAACTTTTTTTGCACCGTAGCACAAAGGCCAGCCATGTGCTTAAAGAGAAGCAGAAATTGCAAGACCTGCCTTTACACAAGCTGCTGATTTGACGTGACGACCCACTGCAATAGTGTGCTGGAGTTCTCTAGAACGGTTCCTGGAGCAGCAGCTGGCAATCTCGGTAGATCTGATGTAACTGGTGATGTGCAGTTCGCAAACTATTCATTCTTTTTCAAGTCCATTTTAGTGACTCGTTGAACTTCAAAATTCGGTCGAACGGTTTGCAGCAGACTTTTTCAACATAATTGTTTTCATATGCAGTCCTCCAACTAAGTGCTCTGACCAATGGTTGTTTACGTTCAGAAAAAAATAGAAGAAGCCAGGTAGAATTGCAAATTCATGTTCAAAACTGATAATAGGACACAGGTCGCAATAATAAATGCGGATAAATGATTATTGATTATGATGATATACACATTTAGATAAAAACAGAAACAGAGGTTTTGTGAAAACAGACACGTGATCAACCGACTTGCACAATTCCACCGTTAATTCGAACGACTGCTTCGTTTTTCGAAAGGCTGGCAGCAGAGTTCAAGACATCGTCACTTGCAGGACTCATGCGTTGTCCTCCAGCTCAGTGCTGCGCCCAAAAGCTGTTTGTTTTCACGTTGGCTAAGAAAAAAGATCAAGCCCGCCGCATTATAAAGACATGTTTATAACTGATAATCGGACGCAATTTGAAATAATGAACGCAATTAAGTGATTATTGAGTTTGATGATACACTTAAAAAGACATTAACAAATGACTCAAATCAATTTTACCATTCATTTGAACTACGGTTTTGTTTTTTCCAATGGCTGGCAGCAAAGTTCTACAATACCACTGACGGTTCATATAAAATACAAATTATTTTTGTTTATAGTTATTGAAGTGCACTTTCCTGGAACGACTTGCACTATTTTGAAAGACAAGGCAGAGCCTTACCTAATTTGCCATTATTCCATTGTAGTTTATAAATGAGGTACTTTTTATTTGAAATTATTGATAATATTTAAAAAATACAAAAACATTTTTTATTTTGGTTATTTATATTTTTTAATAAAAAGCAATTTAATGTAATGTTTTGGGCCTGGTTGTCCATGTTTAACATTAATCTTTAGTAATCTAGACAAGTAAGAATGTAACTTGTGTAGTTCATAGGCTTCATTCTGAGGTAATCTCTCTTATAAGCAGTATCGGGATTGAATTTATCACTATATCCAAATTAAATCAAAATCGAATCAGAGTCGAATCGGGACCTTGTGAATCGAAAGTGAGGATCAGTGCCGATACCAAGCCCTAGTCAGGCAACCATTCATGGTTTTCCAGATGGAGCGACAGATGAAGTGAGAGACAAGAGTGGTGTGCTCTCAATTAGCCGAAGCATCCAGAACTCATTCACATGTTTATGTCACAGACGTGGGCACATGTCTCAATTAGCTATTCTGTCATTCACCTCCAGCTCCAGAACAGACAATGCCCCATCATCACTTAGGTGACCCTGACCCAGAAATCCATGCTCCCAATTTCCTAGCCCATACCGTTCCCCTAACCTTAACCTCAATAACACAACTTTTATGCCTAAACTTAACCAAGCAATAAAGCCTAACATAACCTTAAGTGGTAATGCGTAAACCTAGAAGTAACCCCAATTC
>JACXGI010003787.1:43326-59532 GCA_016801175.1 Esox masquinongy
CCCCCCCCCCCCCGCCCTCAGACACACTCAGGCACCCCCCCTCGGACGCACGCACGCACCCGCCCACCCTCGCACACACCCACCCACTCACACAAGGATGTTTGTGGCCCTGTTTATCTCCCTCATGATGCAGCAAACACTAAACTGCTATTACAACCCAAAACATTTGGTGCTGTTGTTACACAATAGCCCTAGCTGTGTTCATTGCTTTCTGCTGTCACTTCATATCAAAACAGAGCTGGAGTTGCGCTGAAGACATCCTCCGTGGCCGTGTGGGGAATGTGTCCGGCTCAAGGGGCTCCTGGCAGGTGACTCGTGTGGTAGTAAGGCGTGAAAAGGCAGCCAAGTGATTGGGCAGCAAATGGTGGTGCCTGGAGGTTGTGTTCAAAATGGTACCCCATTTATTAGTGCACAATGTTTGATCATAGCCCTGTGAGTCCTGGACAAAAGAAGCACACTATAAGAGGCCATGGTTTGGGACAGACTTTAGAGAATCTCTGCGTATCTGAAAGAAAGCAACATGAGGCTAACTACTCATCTCTGGCGTCAACGCTATGCGATGCAACCGACTCTTTGTGACTGGCAATGAATGGAGTCATGACACTTTAGATTATGACTATTACCCTGGTTCCCTAACATACAAAGTACAACACATACTGAGTGGGCGCTCATTGCACGCACAACCTGACAAAATTATTCAAAAACTGTGTAAGGCCCATGGTAAAAGGTGATAAAATGCCATGTAATAAAAGCACAGCTCTGCCCCAACCACATTGACTCAAGTTCATCTTGCCTTGATGGGCTGTATGGAGCCAAATTGAGCTCAAATGTATTGACTGTAAGAAAAGAAAAATGTAACTGAAATATTTCATAGTATGAAAAAACTAAATTCAATCGTATGAAAAAAATAGATTCAAGCGTGGAAAAAGTGTATGCTAAAATGATTCAATGGATTTTCGCGTCCGATCTTAAAATGTCTTCATTCAAACACGTTTTTTCCACATTTGCTTCTTCTCATGATTACAATTTCTTCCCACCTTCATTCGAATCATGTTGTTTTCTATTGGCATGGAGGCGGGGCTTTATCTGTGCATTGAATTCTAGCACCCGATTAGCCATGAATCACACCATTATAAGGTGAAAATCATAGCCTTTCCATGCACTGCTTTCCCAATGCAACCTGTGGAGAGAATTTT
Organism: Esox masquinongy; assembly: GCA_016801175.1. Taxonomy (NCBI): domain Eukaryota; kingdom Metazoa; phylum Chordata; class Actinopteri; order Esociformes; family Esocidae; genus Esox; species Esox masquinongy. The sequence continues at coordinate 44,523 of JACXGI010003787.1, forward strand.
AAGAATTGTATTAACTAGGCTAAACGTGCACATTTCAACAGAATAATAAACTGTTATTCCCAGGTTGCATCGACGTCACTGTTGCCATGGTCACAGACACAGATATTGATGAAAGTTTAACGTGTTCAAGTGACTGAAGTTAGACAGGGGCTAATTACCATTTGTTCTAAGCCTAAGGGTTTGGAAACATCACAGCAAAAAAAATCCAGTTAATGAGTTAAGTATAAACTTTTACCACATTTGAATTTAGTATTTTTTTTGCCACCCCAATAACGGCCCATTTTTTACATTAAGAACAACTGTATATTCAATGAACATCGATAGTTATTAATTAGTTAAATAAACCATAGCACACACATTAGGCTGTGCACTGATAGGTCTGACGAGCCGTGAGTTTCCGTGTTTTGTATGCTCCTGTCACCCTGTTCACCCTTAATCTGGGAGGAGATTATGTTGGGGTACATAGTACCTCCAGATCACGTTAAACTTTCATCAATATCTGTGTCTGTAACCATGGCAACAGTGACGTTGATGCAACCTGTGAATAACAATTTATTATTCTGTTTAAATGTAGACATTTAGCCTAGCCTATACAATTCTTAAAATTCTCTTCACAGATTGCATTGGGAAAGCAGTGCATGGAAAGGCTATGATTTTCAGCTTATAATGGGGTGATTCATGGCTAATAGGGTACGAGAATTCAATGCCCAGATAAAGCCCCGCCTCCACGCCAATAGAGGCTCAAAACTTGGTTTTGAGAAAACATTATTCGAGCGAAGGTGGGAAGAAATTGTAATCGTAAGAAGAAGCGAACGTGAAAAAACGTGTTTGAACGAAGACATTTTAAGATCGGACGTGAAAATCCATTTATTGACTTTAGCGTACACTTTTTCCATGCTTGAATACATTTTTTTCATACGATTGAATTTAGTTTTTTCAAACTATGAAATGTTTCAGTTACGTTTTTCTTTTCTTACAGTCAATACATTTGAGCTCAATTTGGCTCCATAGAGCTGGCCCTTGTGTCCCTCCTTCAGGGAACCAGGGATATAGATATAAAGTTCCCTTTGGTATGACACACAGGGTCATCCAATCATGCTCCAACCTGGTCAGGCTGAATACTGAACAAGTCCCATTGCAGCCAACCCAAACAAAGCGACTGGACACACCAGCTGTTCCCTAGGGAAACCTGGAATACGCAGGTCACCTATTCACCCACTAGTCCCCCAACCTACAACATGCTGCGAACAGTATAGAACTGCCTATCAACAATAGAACCTTAAAACAACATGTAAGGTGACGCCCAGTACCAAGAAACGCAACACTTTGAGCACTGCCCAGGATGTCAGCACCCTCCTAGCGAAGTGGCTTTTTTAATCCAGTGGGAGCACCCTGTAATAATATTTAAACAATGGGCCATTGGTCGAAAAAGGCAGCCAAACCCAAGAAATTAGGGGACAGATCCCTTCCATACAGTCTTTTTAGAATGATAGTATGCACATTTGGATAATGGTGTCAACAATTGTTTATTCAAGTTATTGTAACTGGGAGACAGTGACTCCGGCTTGACAGAAGGCACGTCAGTGTGCCACCGCCGTTAAGGTGTGGGATGAGAAGCAAATAGAGAACCGAGCTCTCGCCCCTCCCTACGCTCCATGTTAGATGCATCCTATTCATAGTTTTACTCCGCACCTGTTGAGCAGGACTTGCTTAGCCCGAGGTAGGACGGAGAAGAACGACTTCCAAGGCATGGGACTGGACCGACCCATTAGGCGCCTACCGATGGAGAAAAACAAGAACATTTTCGGCCCCTTTTTCTCTCCTTTACAGCAGAGCTGCCGAACAAAAAAAAGGAATTTGGCTAATCTAATGGGCTCTGTCTGTCTAGCTTCAAAGTCTGATACTGGGTCGCAGAACAAGATGGAGCTGTGCCACCACTGTCACAGCCACACATACAATATGTCGGCCATGGAACAGGCGTTTCCCATAGTTTGAGGTAAACAGCAGCCACACAGCAGAGGGAGGGTGGGGCTGCAATTAGCATTATGTAGCTAGCTAGATTAATCTATAATCTACCGAAGGCATTCCGACCAGCCTAGATATCTTCCAGCTCTCAGGAATATGCCTCCCCCGCTAGTTTTGCAGAGTGTGGGCGCAACTCGGTAGCTCTCAGCTTGTCCATTAAATCAGAAAATATGGCAATTCTGAAGCCGGAACTGGTATGAACCCAGCTGAAAACCGGACTACTTTTGCTGAGGACAGATTGGTGGATCCACCACAAATGTGACATAAGCAACTAACTGTGATGCATCAATAGACGATACCCCGGCTAATTCACAGGAAGCACTGGTCTTTGAAGTAAGCCAACCAAGTAGCTTGATTCACCACTTACAAGCTTTGACAAGTCCAAGACACAAGCCCATTGCCTTCCTGCCTCATCTGTAACACTTGACTCCGCTGGAGCCGAACTTGTGGGACATCAGAGACATTCATGTTAGTTTTCAACTTTCGCAAGCACACAACATTTGTGTTGAGTGTAACTTGTCGCTGACGTCAAGAGAATTCACACAAACTGACCCAGACGAATCTTGTGAGTCATTTGCGGAAAGAGATTGTCGAACACGCTATATAAGGACATGGCTTACTTGACAATGAGTAAAAGCAAAAACAGGTTAAGGAAAATATTACGGTAACTGCTTTCAGCTAACAAAACAGGTGGGATACATACAAAAGTGGACAGTTCAGCTAGTGGTGCCTTCATGCAGTTGTGATGAAGATTGGAGGATCAATGTCTTATCACCTGGAAGAAGGGGCTTCCAGTCTGGTTTGAAGCGCTGTTGGCCTATAATACATGACTGAATAATTTGTTCAAGTAACAGCATGATCTCCATATATACACAGCTGTGCTCAAAAGTTTGCATACAATTGGAGAATTGGTAATATATGTACCATTTGTAAAGAAAACATGAGTGAGCAGGCAAAACATGTCTTTAATTTCTTATGGGACTCATATTCAGCTGTAGGTTTAACAGAATGGCACAATCATAAAAGAAAACATGGCAACAAAAAAAAATGAACTGACCCCTGTTTAAAAGTCTGCATACCCTTAGTTCTTAATACTGTGCATTGCCCCCTTTAGCATCAATGACAGCGTGCAGTCTTTTGTAATAGTTGTCTATGAGGCCCCAAATTCTTGCAGGTGGTATAGCTGCCCACTCGTCTTAACTTTGTAAAATGCCTCCAGGTCATGCAAAGTCTTAGGTCGTCTTGCATGAACCGCACGTTTGAGATCTCCCTAGAGTGGCTCGATGATATTAAGGTCAGGAGACTGTGATGGCCACTCCAGAACCTTCACCTTTTTCTGCTGTAACCACTGGAGGGTCAACTTGGCCTTGTGCTTAGGGTTAATGTCATGCTGGAAGGTCCAAGAGCATTTCATGCGCAGCTTTCATGCAGAAAAATGAATTTGTCTGCCAGTATTTTCTGATAACATGCTGCATTCATCTTGCCATCAATTTTCACAAGATTCCCCATGCCTTTAGAGCTCACAAAACCCCAAAACATCAGTGAGCCACCACCATGCTTCACAGTGGGGATGGTATTCTGTTCACTATAGGCCTTGTTGATCCCTCTCCAAACAGCACTTTTGGTTGTGACCATAAAGCTTTGTTTTGGTCTCGTCACTCCAAATTACAGTGTGCCAGAAGCTGTGAGGCGTGTCAAGGTGTTGTCGGGCATATTGTAACCAGGCTTTTTTGTGACAGTGAGCCACCACTATGCTTCACAGTGGGGATGTTATTCTGTTCACTATAGGCCTTGATGACCTCTCTCCAAACATAGCGCTTATGGTTGTGACCATAAAGCTCTATTTTGGTCTCGTCACTCCAAATTACAGTGTGCCAGAAGCTGTGAGGCGTGTCAGGATGTTGTCGAGCAAATTGTAACCGGCTTTTTTGTGGCATTGGCGCAGTAAAGGCTTCTTTCTGGCAACTCGACCATGCAGCTCATTTTCGTTCAAGTATCTTCGTATTGTGCTCCTTGAAAGAACCACACCGTCATTTTCCAGAGCAGCCTGTATTTCTCCTGAGCTTTACCTGTGGGTTTTTTCTTTTGTATCCCAAACAATTCTTCTGGCAGTTTTGGCTGAAATCTTTCTTATTCTACCTGACCTTGGCTTGGTATCAAGAGATCCCTGAATTTTCCACTTCTTAATAAGTGTTTGAACAGTACTGACTGGCATTTGTAAGGCTTTGGATCTCTTTTTATATCCTTTTCCATCTTCATAAAGTTCCATTACCTTGTTACGCATGTCTTTTGACAGTTCTTTTCTGATCCCCATGGCTCAGTATCTAGCCTGCTCAGCGCATCCACATTTAAGCTAACAAACTCATTGACTATACACAGACATTAACTGCAATTTAAAAAGCCACAGGAGTGGGAAATAAACCTTTAATTGCCTTTTTCACCTGTGTGTGTCACTTTGTGTGTCTGTAACATTGAAGAGTATGTAAACTTTTGCTCAGGGCCATTTGGGTGATTTATGTTATCATTATGATTTAAAAAGGAGCCAAACAACTATGTGATAATAAATGGCTTCAAATGATCACTATCCTTAAATAAAAGAGTTTTTTTGCATGATCAGTCATAATTTAAAAATCAATGCCATAATTTTCCCCTTTCTGCCAGGGTATGCAAACTTATGAGCACAACTGTATGTCACTGAAGTGACTGACTCAAAGAGGACTCTTTCTTACTTTAAATAGGATGGTGAAGATAACCTTGTTGGAACAATGAGTAACTTTTCCAGAGACTTGAAGGGGCAATATGTAAGGTTTTTACTGCACTACCTGCATAAATACATGCAAAAATGACCAGTGGACATCTGCAGTTAGCGTTTTAAGTTAATGTTTCAAATAATCTTTTTCTACAAAATGGATGAGTGCCCAAGATATTCCACATTTAAACTTTCTTGCCGGTCCATCTTTCGGTTTACACTGACATGAATACTCACTTTAGACACGCGCAGTACTACCCTTCCCATCCTAAACCACCCTCAACTAGGTGTATGCTATTCCGGTCTCGTTCGGTAAGGGAAGATGAGGAGATAAGTCATGTTATTGTTTAGATGCAGGATTCTACACAGTGCCCCTTTACTGTTTCTTCACAGCGCTGTGGCATGGGATTTGAATTTCAGTGTACATTCTAAGTTGACTGGAACGGAAATGGTACTGATCCCAACCCGGCTGTATATGTACCTGTATGATTGGAGAACTGCACAGAGTTGATTGAATCCACCTCAAACCCCAGCACCTGTGGAAGAGATGACAGATGCATCAAAGTATATTCAGGCAGGAGAAGTACAACCCTTTTTCCAAAAACTTGCGATGCAGCTTAAAATGCAAATAAAAACAGAATGCAGTGATGTGCAAGACATGAAACCCATGTGCAGTAGAAAATACTGCTCAAACACTGCTCAAAAACTTAAGGGAACACAATCATCACAGTATAACACCAAAATGTATCCCTATCTTTAAATAAAAATAGTACAAAGACAACATATCAAAAGTTGAAACTGAGAAATTGTATTGTTTTTGGAAAAATACATGACCATTTAGAATTTGATGCAAGCAACACGTTTCAAAAAAGTTGGGACAGGGCCAAGTTTACTACTGTGTTGCCTCACTTCTTTTAACAACACTCTGCAAGCGTTTGTGAACTGAGGAGACCAATTGCTGTAGTTTAGAAAGTGAAATGTTTTTCCATTCTTGCTTGATATAGGATTTCAGCTACTAAACATTTTGGGGTCTCCTTTGTCATATGTTTCGTTATGTGCCAAATGTTTTCAATGGGTGACAGGTCTGGACTGCAGGCAGGCCTGTTTAGCACCCAGACTCTTTTACTACAGAGCTATGCTGTTGCAATAAGTGCAGAATGTGATTTGGCATTGTCTTGCTGAAATAAGCAAGGCCTTCCCTGAAAAAGACATTGTCTGGATGGCAGCATTTGTTGCTCCAAAACCTGTATATATTGTTCAGAATTAATGGTGTCTTCACAGATCTGCAAGTCACCCATGCCATGTGCACTAATGCACACCCCATACCATCGTGGACACTGGATTTTGAACTCTGCACTGATAACAAGCCGGATGGTCCCTCTCCTCTTTAGTCCGGAGGACGCAGCGTCTATGATTCCCAAAAAGAATTTCAAATTTTGATTAATCAGACCACAGGACAATTTTGCACTTCACCTCTGACCATCTAAAATGAGCTAGGGCCCAAAGAAGGTGCTTGTGTTTCTGAATGTTGTTTATGTATGGTTTCTTCTTTGCATGGTAGAGTTCTATCTTGCATTTGTGGGTGGTGTGACATACTGTGTTCACAGACAATGGTTTTCGGGAGTGTTCCGGAGCCCATGGAGTGATGTCCACTACTGAATCGTGTCTGTTTTTAATGCATTGCTGCCTGAGGGCCCAAAGATCACGGCCATCCAATATTGGTTTTCGCCCTTGTCCCTTGCATACAAAGATTAATCCAAATTAACTGAATCTTTTAATGATATTGTGTACTGTAGATGATGAGGTCTCCAAACTCTTTGCAATTTTACATTGTGATGCGTTATACTTGAATTGTGGCACTATTTGCCCATGCAGTCTTTCACAGAGTGGTGAACCCCTCCCCATCCTCACTTCTGACAACTATTCCTCTCTGGAATGATCTTTTAGTACCCAATCATGTTACTGACCTGTTGCCAATTGACCTAATTAGTTGTGTGATATTCCACCAGGTTTAGTTTTTTAGCATTACACAACATTTCTATTCTTTTGAGGACTCTGTCCCAGCTTTTTTTGAACATGTTGCTGGCATCAAATTCAAAGTGAGCATGTATTTTCCAAGAAACAATTACATTTCTCAGTTTCAACATTTGATATGTTGTCTTGGTACTATTTTCTATTGAATATAGGGTTTAAATGATTTGCACATCATTGCATTCTGTTTTTCTTTACATTTTACACAGCGTCCCAACTTTTCTGGAAATGTGTTTGTAGAATCTGGTTTATCACCCGCAGGAATTATGAAGGACAGACAAGATATCAAAATGCTGTAGCCCCCTAGCCTTAAAACTTTCCTCCATACTCCATTATTTTTCTTGAGCTTCCCATGTACTAATCCCCGGGTTCAATAACTAGGTGTCACAACTGGTTGTGAAAGAAAGGCTCCAATGGCTGGTGCATATTGGCCATTTATAAATCACGGACCAATGACGATGAAATTTAAACACTCTGTTCTGTTGATCCGGATTGCATTTATTTCAGTGGGAACTATCCACAACAGTGTGGTATAGTGAAGCCCAAGCCGCTGCTGCAAAACTTGCTGCACTCCTAAGATTTTCCAAAGTTTACATCATTTTCAGAGCACAGAGAGTAAGAAGCAACGAATAAGAAGCTGGCAAACCATGGATGACTATGATATGTTGTTTTCTATGGAATTTTGGGATAGATAGCAACTAGTAAATAACACCTACAGTCATGTGAAAGTTAGTACACCCATGGAAAGTTGTCTTTTTTCCTTCTTTTACAAATTTGGACATAAGGATATGTAATCTTCACTTTAACACTATTAACAGGTGAAGGTACTGTAAAAAAAGCAATGAATTCCAAGGAACTCTCTGTACAACATAGAAATGGAATTGTGCCGAGGCATAGAGCTGGGGAAGGTTATAAAAAAAAAGCTAAAACTGAGTCCCAGGAGCACAGTAGGTTCCGTTATTGTGAAATGGAAGATATTTGGAACCACCAAGACTACTAGAGCTGAATGGCCACCCAGAGCTTCAAAGCTTCTCTGCAGATATGGGAGAACATGCCAGAAGGACCATCTCTGCAGCACTCCAATCAGGCCTTTATGATAAACACACCACCTGAAGGACTCAGAGCAAGAGAAAAACAGTTCTCTGGTTTTATCAGACCAAAATCATACTACTAAGGATTTATTTAATGTGCAACGTCTGCCAAAAACAAAGTAATGCTCATCACCTGATCAATACCATCCCTACAGAAAAACATTGTGGTGGGAGTATCATCACTGGTCAGGATTGAAGGAAGTATGAACAGAGCAAAATAAACAGAAGCCTCTGAAGAAAACCTGATCCAGAGGGCACAGGACCTAAGACTGGCAGCAAAGATTAATCTTTCAGCATGACAATGACCCGAAGCACACAGCCAAGACAATGCTGAATGGTCTGTGAATGTCCTTGACTGGCCCAGCCAAAGACTGGACTTGAACCCCATTAAACATCTGTGGGGAGACATGAAAACTGCAGTTAACCAATGCTCTCCATCCAATTTGCTATAGCTTGAGAGGATCTGCAAGGAAGAATGGATGAAACTGCCCAGATCTAGAAGTGCAAAGCTTGTACAGGCATACCCAAGAAAACTCAAAGCTGTGACTGCGGCCAAAGGCTCTTCTACAAGGTAGTAAATAAAGGGTGTTAATACTTATGTAGAATAGATATTCACATTTTCATTTTCAGCAGAATTTGCACACATTTCTAAAAAAAACTGTTTTAGCTTTGTCATTATGGGGTATTGTACATAGATTGATGGCAAACAAAATGTCAGTAGCACCAAGTTGTTCTGTTTCTTATCACATGCTTAAACAGGAAAGTAGGTCTATGTGACAGCCCACGTAGGGTTTGAACAAGCAGTTCTCAGACTAACAAGTCACCCATGAAGCATCATTACAATTGCCCCTCAAAAAGCAGTGGCCCTTGTGAAGCAAGGGCAACAATTAATTCAAGGTCTTAGAGTATAGGATGTCATTGATTGACATGCTAACAATGTGAACCTCTAACTGGTTAGCTCTTTCGCATCAGTTACACAATGCCCAACCTGTCCCATTGAGTCACTTATGTGCAGTGTGGCAAGGCAAACCTGACCAACAATTGTCCCAAAACACTCTAACAGTGCTGAGACTAACTTTTGCAAAACTTCTACAAACAGTCGCTGTGCCACAACCAAGATATGAACCTGAGTCACTATAATTCAGCAGCAGTGGCTTAGAACGCTGCACCACTCAAGAGCTACTCACACATTTCCCAATTTTTTATACCCTCATTTTACTAAATCAGTTGACTGAGAACATATTGTAATTTACTGCAACAACCTGATAACAATTACTGTTAACTGCCATGCTGTGGGAAAAAATAACAGATCTTTTGCCATGGTGGCTCAGGGATCTGATCTAACAACCCTTTGGTTAATGAACATTTGCTTTCACGGCTAGGGTACCTGCCAACCCATGATGTTAAGTCGCTGCAATAAGACAAGGTTACAACTACTATTTGGATTGCACAACATTGGGAGAAAGGTGTTTATATCTTTTATATAGTTTATATTTTTAAACAGTCACCAAGTGTGCTTTCTTTTGAAAAAGGTCCAACATGAGCCTGTTCTGGCCCTTAAAACCCTTTGTGTGATTATCTGGGCATTAGGAAACAGATTTGATAGGATCCACTTAGCAAAGACGTTCTCATAACATTCCATATTTGTTCTTCTTTAGTTCTTTGAAAAAATATTTTTCCCAGAACATTCTGGGAACGAACATTTGTTAGCCTGGGATGATCTTTTAGAGTGCGCATTTAATTTAAAATTAAACAAAGCTTAGTCAGCCTCATATACACATTTTTAACTACCAGACATTTACCTTATTGTGAATAGCAATTTTAACTACGAGCAAAAATGGATAGACGATTACATATCACTGGTTAGTACAAATTATTGAGCAGGCTACACCAAGGGAAAACATAATTGGACATGGCTTCTCTTGACCTTTCTATAAATAGAAGGCAACAATTTTGACCTCCAGTACACCCATTAATGGATTATAATATTTGTTTGAATCAATTCAATCTTTAATTCAATTCAATCATGTTGGTGAATCGTTCGGGCCTCATGGTATAATCAGGATTAAATTAAAGATCTTGTTTCCTCTTTAGTGACGTCAGACAGGGTAATATAAATACCTCATGCAGCATCTCTCTGATGTCTTAACTGATAGGACGGCAGGCACATAGGATTCCCAACTAATTGACGTACATACGCTTATCATCGGTGACGGATTGGACGACAAACAACGCGCTTGGCGGAAATAATGAACTGGTACTCAAATCATAGCATCATCTAATGTGATGATGACGAAGAGGCTGAGAGAATGGTGACCGTGATTATGATGATATATCGATTGTGAGAAGGACGGATGAACAGAAAACAATATGAATGAGATTGAATTGCTGCAAGTGTAAAATCATTTTCTTTACGAATACAGATTTCTGCATAGTCCAACAGGCATGGAACAAATAAGTATCGCCATCCCTGGGTTATATCAATATGTCTGGTAATTGTTACGTAAAACAATTTTCATTTCTATCTGTTAATGGTTTGTCATCACCGTAAAACATATCAATCTAGGTTAAATTAACATGCGAGCGCCAAAAGGGTATTTGCCATGTGACCTTTTGCTATACACTCCGGCACAATTGCTCAACGCAAGTAAATTCGCATCAAATACCAAAACATTATCTAATTAATAGTACTTAAAAGCGTTGTATCATTATAGAATATATTCCTACCTGTAACGGAAATGATGCCGATTTATTGCCAACATATCCCCTGACAACATGACTCTGAATTGACAACACTCTGCATTCCATTTCGTGCATAAAGTTATAGTAAAACACGCTACACAATCCGCGCAAAACAAACGCAGGTTTTGTGTTGAGTGCTGCACGTGAAGCAGCGGTCCCGAGTCCAAAATCCAAGGTGCTGTCAGTGATGGTAAAAGCAGAATCCAGCCACTAAATGAAGGACATGGAACCCACACAGGAACGCTCATTGAAGAGACACATCATTATTCTTCAGGCATTCGTGACGGGCACCTAAATCCACTGACATCACGAGCGCAATAATTGAACGGACGTGACACATAACTACAGTCTACATCGATATTGAAATGTATTACAGTTCTTGGACTTTCTCTATTCTTGAAATGGGCGATGGTGTTGCCTATAGGATTAATTGTGTTGTTAGCTTACAAGGGCTCACACAGTAGTGGGCTAATTAAAAAAAGGACATTAACTTTGTTCATTTTATTGGATGGATAGCATATTTAAATGAGAAATTACACTTCTCCAAATGACTGAGGTGGGAGCAATCAGAGAGATCTTACATTGTCTTTGCAGCAAGTGTGGGGCGGCAGAGATACTTTTGGGGAGATTGGAGAAACTCACATGACATTGTATTAACGCGCATTGGTTATACCCATAGCTATGTGTTAAGACAATAATTTTGTCGCTCTTTGTCGTCAATTGGCCTCAAGGTGCATTCTGGGTAATTATGGGGTAAGGATAGCCATTGCCATAGAACCCTTAATATCATGGATTTAGTGACGATTAGCTTAGCAACCGCCTGATGCAGCAGGACAACCTGAACGCGATTGGTCTGCTGAGTTTTGTGCGTTCCGCAATTCATTGACCCATGTTATTAATATCTCTTCATATCTAAAGTATTTCTGCCGGCATGGTTGATTCTGCAGTTGTGGCGCGATGTAAAATAAACTGAACAGTAGGGGAGAATGGTGAATGGTGCAAATGAATGGAGCATCAGAATATGGTAACACATGCATCAACAAAAAAAACACTGAATTGGTTAATAGTTTATAGTCTGGTCCTCTGGTCACTTCAGACTCGACTGATGCGCTCTTTAAACATTATAATGATTGAATGTGAGAATCTAAACCTACACCAGAAGACACTTGTTGGTCTGGCTCAAGGGTACAGCAGGCAACCTGCGTCTCCCTGCAACTTCACCAGACATTCCATTTTCACTCCTGTATGAGCGAGCACGTCCCCTCGTTTTGTGAAAGTGGTTTCAAGAACCATGCCCATGATTTTGTAGCATAGACGTTTCAGAAACATTCTGTTTTTAGCCTTTTAAAATGATGAATAGGTACACAAAACTATCAATTGAAGAGTGAAATAAAAATATTATAAATGGTAAAACATAATTTTCTAAACACAGAGGTTGAAAAATGTATTACCAACTGCCACGAGATGGACATAGAATTTGTTTTCCAATCTTGACAGAAAATGGAAAGTAGAAGTTGCACAGTAATAGTAGATATAGCAAATATGTAATATCTCTATGGCCCAGGACAATGGATCATTATTTTCCAGAACCGCTCATTGATGGCTTTTATCAGTATTGTGCCTCAGACATTTTAAATGTCTCCACCAGTTAAAGGGTTGCTGATTCTTGGACTGACTTAAATGTTATATTAAAAAGAACAAATATTTATTCTGATTGAATCTAAATTGTGACAGTCTTACCCTCTTAGTATATCTACTTATTTAGAGGACTGACCCAATGCCCAGGGGAAATCAAGGCAAAACTGCCTTGCTGCCTTCTCAACGGTGATGGAGGAGAGGGTTGCTCTATCAGACCTTTTCCAATTCCTGTCAAGACAAGGGTAGGGCATGTGAAATTGGCGGATGCTTTTTTTTCGTAGCCTTAGCTCTTCCTCTCAGTTTGTGCAGCACTAATGAGTACATATTAGGCTGAAGAGTGCCCATATGCGACATGAGCAATTGATGAAGAGCCTTGGCCTAAGTCAAGCTGTGATAAGTTGATTAATAACTTGCAGCTACTGCCTTCTCGTTAGTTGATTATGCTAATTTAACTCCAAACATTGTCAATTAACTACATTTAGTATTCATTTTAAACAAGCAATTGACTTGTCTTGAAATACTCATTGTGAATGGAAGGTATGCTGGTAGACCCCAGTCCAGGGGCGAGGTTTGGGAACATCAGTCACCCTAATACTTTTTCCAGAGCAAACAGGATGAAGGAATAATATTAGATACATTTAAACAGTATAGATGTGGTTTTTTTAGGTGTTTATTCTGACTGTGACCGTTTTGGCTGCTGAGTCACACAGTCTTTATCTGCACAGTCGTGACTGAGACTAAAGAGCTGGGAGGAGGAAGAGGAGGGGATTAGGAATTGAGCCCGACTTTGACTGTGTTGGAGTACTGTAACCAAAGCAGTCAAATTCATATCATAGCTACCTATCTGCCAAACTATTTCATTTGATCTTTTACTTAGCTTTAACGTAGCTGTCTTCATGGGAAATTGTCTTACAGTTTCTTGTAAGTACAGGTTAACTTCGGTCTGGCTACAGCACAGGCAATTCTAGTTCCAGGGTGCAGTTTTTCCATCAATCTGGATTTTACCTATTAAAATAGTATTAAATTCATAGACATAGAATGAATAGAACAGTCCCCATTTATGTCAAAGATATTTACATTTTTCATTATCAAAAAATTCACACAAATCAAATCTTTTTTGATATTTGATTGATGGAAAAAAGTCTATTTAATATGTAAAGTATGTAAGATAACAAAATGTGGAGAAAGTGAAGGGGTCTGAACAATTTCCAAAGGCACTGTACATCCAAACTTAGCCACCCTTGCAATTTATTCAAATGATGTATCCTTCTAGAATACTCTTGATATTCAGTTGAAACAAACATTTAGTATTTTAATATGTATTTCTTTGGTTATCAGTTGAACCAAACCAAAACAATCAGAATAATTTACTAAATCTTAGCTCATTCCACAAAGAAGTCCTAAAGTGACATGGCCAATAGAAGTAGATATAATTTGATTTCAAACAAATGAATTTACTTTAAAATTGAACTAACTTGTGCTGAGTTCCAGGTGTCTACAATATGAAAATCACTCATTCAACCTTTTGAATAGAGAAAAGGACACATCTTCCTGTTTTGTGTCACTGTGCAATGAGCAAGGAGAAAAAGAAAGAAAACCAGAGTATTGTCTGAGGAGGTCAGACACAAGATTGTAGCCAAGCATGGACAATCCCAAAGTCACAAGTCCATCCAGAGCTGTTGATGTTCCTGTGTCCAGCGTACAAAATGTTATCAAGGTGTTTAAGGCCCTCTACCTAACCTGCCTTGATGTGGCCGTAGGAGATAACTTTATGGAAGATCACAGGGAAGAATTGTTGGAATGATGGAGAAAGGACTTTGAACTGCCACACAGACTCAAGCTGACCTTCAGATACAAGGTAACTCCATCACCAGCTCAGTGATAGGGAGTACGACCTAATGCTGAGAGAGAGACTTTGCCAAACCACACACACCTGAACATGTCACATCCCTTCACTACAATCAAACGTGTAGGAGATTCAGGGATGTCTTCTGCCACTAGCAGTGAGTGTCTTAAACCTGTGCATGGCATCATAAAATCAGGAGGATACTAAAGCATTTTGGAGCGCATTGTCAAACCCAGTGTCTTAAAGCTGGGCTTCCATCGATGGTCATGGGTCTTCCAGTAGGACAATAACCTGTAAGCACCCAGGAATTGTTCAAATGAATAGAGGTTGGACTGTTCTGAAGTGGCCAGCATATGAGTCCAGATGTACAGGTGCTGGTCATATAATTAGAATATCATCAAAAAGTTGATTTATTTCAGTAATTCCATTCAAAAAGTGAAACTTGGATATTATATTCATTGATTACACACAGACTGATATATTTCAAATGTTTATTTCATTTAATTGTGATGATTAAAACTGACAACTAATGAAAATCCCAAAATCAGTGTCTCTGAAAATTAGAATATTACTTAAGACCAATACAAAAAAAAGATTTTTAGAAATGTTGGCCAACTGAAAAGTATGAATATGAAAAGTATGAGCATGTACAGCACTCCATACTTAGTTGGGGCTCCTTTTGGCTGAACTACTGCAGCAATGCGGCGTGGCATGGAGTCGATCAGTCTGTGGCACTGCTCAAGTGTTATGAGAGCCCAGGTTGCTCTGATAGTGGCCTTCAGCTCTTCTGCATTGTTGGGTCTGGCGTATCGCATCTTCCTCTTCACAATACCCCATAGATTTTCTATAGGGTTAAGGTCAGGCGAGTTTGCTGGCCAATTAAGAACA
>JACXGI010003788.1:0-11377 GCA_016801175.1 Esox masquinongy
TTACTCTAACATTGGACACGTGCTAGCAGGTTAGGTTTACTCTAACATTGGACACGTGCTAGCAGGTTAGGTTTACTCTAACATTGGACACGTGCTAGCAGGTTAGGTTTACTCTAACATTGGACACGTGCTAGCAGGTTAGGTTTACTCTAACATTGGACACGTGCTAGCAGGTTAGGTTTACTCTAACATTGGACACATCTAAGCAGTTTAGCGTTTGGTGAATTTTCTGTCTGGATGACTGTGATATGTAGTTCAATGGATTTTGCAATTTGATGTTTTTCTGATAAATTCTAACAGCGATTGCCTTTCTCTAATTTGCTCTTCCTCCATCTGTTCTCCAGGTCTTTCTTTGACCACTCCATGCACAGTGCCCTGCCCCTGGGAATCTACCTGGCAACCAAATTCTGGATGTATGTCACTTGGTTTTATTGGTTCTGGAATGATATCCTTCACAATAACAGCCTCCAGGTTTCCTCTGTTTTCTCGTCGCACACAATAAATCAGTTCATTACATCTAAGCTGCTGTTCTGTTCAAAAGGGCTTAGACTATTAGCACCCTGAGAAAAGGGGTGTGGGTGCGTGCGTGCGTGCGTGCGTGCGCGCGCATACATGCATGTTAGGAATCAATCATCTTATTAAGGAAGTTGACTCTTGTGTGGACTTGATTGATGGGTTTTTCAAAGTGTAAATGCCCAGGGGCAACTGATAGATTATGTTGACCTTCAGACAGAATTGATTAAAGCTGGTTTTAACTGCTGTGGATTCACATGAAGCAATCATTTCATAGTGACTCATCCGGCTTGTTGCTCCTGCCCACACAGATGTTGTGTCTCAGAACATGGTGTGCGTTCAGCTCTGTGTGGACGCAGCCTTGGGTGAACACGCTGTTAAAATGTGCAGAACAAAGACTGTGAGTGTGCCGCACAGCTGACCGGTGCCTGGCCCAATGAAGATCGCTCCTTCAGTCACTTTGATCATGAAAATGTCCCCCGCTGGGTCAGAAACGAGAGGAAGGGTTGAACTCCTTTGTTTAAGGGGAGCTCAAATGATATGCCTAGTTTATTCACATGACGTTGGTAGTTGACTTGGATCTGCTGAGTTTCCATTTGTGTTCTTCAAACGTGAACCCCTAGCTGTTCCTTTATTATATTCCAGGAATTATTATATTCCAGTTGTAGCACACCCGATTAACCCTGTCAGCTAATTGTCTAGCCCTTGGCTGGTTGAATTAGGTGAGCTAGTTCAGGGCTACAGCTGAGTTATGAGGCGCCTGGAACCCTGCTTCCTTCAGGAGGGGTTTGATAACCACAGCTCTGCTGCAGCTCTGTGTTCAGTGTCATTCCCTGGTGATTTCCCATGCTTCCTGAACAGGTGTTTATTCACATTGTCTTTCACGCTGCACAAGTCCTGTCTTGTCGGACGCAGGGGGTTTTTTCGGTTTAGTAGCCAGGCTGGTTTTTCCATTGTCATCTCCACCTCACTCCCTGTGAGTTTTCCTCTTTACATTCCTGTTTACCTTGCCTAAGCACAGTAGACTCTAGTGCTAATGTGAAGGTGAAAGGAAAAGAACAACTCCTCGGTTGTGCGTTAGCTTGGCGGGCTAACGCGGTTTTGTTTCGCGCAATAGACTGGAACTGGCAGCCATTTGGTAGCACTTAGCCTGGTCGTCTGGCTCTGTGCTAAATCTGATTCAACTGTGCTTATGTGGTAGCCAGGCAACGACTCTGTGTGATAATGCGTCTGGGAGGTGGCTGGGGCTGTGTTGTCTGGGCTTTGTGTCTGCGTTCACCTCTAGGTAGCTTTGTCTCGGTCTCATGCAGGATTTCTCCGTCTGATACTGCAGACTTGTTATATTCCAGGGCCTGCAGTTGAAATCCGATCTAGTGGCCCGCTGGGGCGGAGCCCGAACCTGCTGCCGATTTATCCCCCAGCTGGTGTTTTCTTCTCCACAAAACTCGAAGGAGAAAAGCTTTTCGTGTGAAAGTAGTTCAGAGCGCTGGGTCACCGCCATGGTTTCTGTGTTTACTGTAATAGTAGGGGAGTTTTGCTGGGACTAACGATGAGTTGTACGAGGCTCATTCCTCCACTGAACTGGCCCTGTAATTTGCAACTTTAACGGGGACATCCAGTCACCATCCGAACGATGAGGACGTAGTCCGACACGCTGTGTAGAGCCGGTGTCCCAGACTACCACAGCTTTTGAACTGTGTACCAAATGGTCATTAATGACAGATGTGTTTGGTTACGGATGTGTTTGGTTACGGATGTGTTTGGTTACGGATGTGTTTGGTTACAAATGTGGCTGGTTACAGATACAGTGGGGCCGGCATGATTCTATTTCATAGTATAGTATGCACAAGAACCGTCAGCCCGCTTGTAGGCTACCTTTAACGTCTAGGTTCCCGCACGTACATGCGCAGTCTACTCAGCAAGCGAGAGAGAGATTGATTCATGTTTTGTTTTTTTTATAGCCCAGAGAAATGTGCAGTAGAAGTCGGCATTAAGCGCAAAAGCAACGGATTCCCTCATTTAGCAGCATCATCGGAAGAACAGTTAGGCCTAAAGCTAGAAACAACAATATGCAGCAGCAGGACCAAAGCCAGATCAGAAAATAAAATGAAATAGCATTCCTACCTATTTTAAGTTCATTCCGTCTCCCCATTGCATAAAACTCTCGCAGGATAGGATAGCTAGCTTTTTATTTTCGAACGCCTGACATTTTTTTAATTAATTCAAATTGCTCATTTCAAGGCTTCTCATTAGCACACAAAATACTGGTAAGCTAAATCCAGCGTTGCCAACGTCAGTAACGATTAAGCGCCAAAAATGTTGATCATGCAATGACCTATAGCCACTGGCCAGTGAAGTTAACACCAATCATCAGCCTTCAAATGTCAAACGGCTTTAGTGTTTGTTGGCTTAGGGTAACATTATTGAGTAGACACAATCAAAAATGCATCTAAAGCACATTATTCAATAAAAATAGAATCCAAAGACAGGATCTGCTGTATTCACAATTTTGTTTTCAAGATATATATGTAAAACAATTTTTTAAAACATTTTACGCATGCTGTGTACAGGGTTACAGCTGCCGGCGCCACTATACAGCATGTTGGTGACAGACATGTTGGTGACAGACATGTTGGTTACGCAGGTGTTGTTTTTTATAACTTCATTCTAAAGAAATTTTCTGTGAAATTGACTTGCACAGTGATTGAGATGGTAGCCTTACCAAACTCTGGACACTAGCAGTACCTGTTGTGTTGGAGTAATTCTTCAACCTCATTGGTCAAACCCCAAAGACTAGTCTGGTCTGTTTTCAAAAGGGCAGAGTTTTTTTTTGGGGGGGGGCTGCTTTTTCAAACCCCAATTTGGCCTTTATGTTTTTTATTGGGGAAGGAAATCTGATCCAGGTTCTTTAGCTACAGGGAAACATCGTCACCCTGTCAGCATCCTCTTAGTCCCACTAAATCCCCAAGCTTTATAAATCCATGGCGTGACCCAGTGTTTGTCTAGAGCTTCATCTTGCGCAATACTTCGTTTCATAATTCCCCCGCTCCTAAGCTATTAGAAAGACAAATGGCTCCAATGGGAAGGGCATATACAGCAAGGCCTCAAGGGAAACTTATAAGGTTGGTACGAAGGTCTCCATTGTTCACTGTAGGGCCAGTCGGCTTCATGGCAATTACCACTGTCAAATTCCATGCATTCTGGGCGTCCCAATTGGGCAATCTTTGCAGTGCACCATTTAAATTCCACTCCAGAGGGAATTTAAGGGGTTCCATTTGGGACGCAGCCCCGCGTCGTTCATGTTGGGTCCGTCTTGTGAAGGGGCTAAATGGCACCACAGAGAGGTTAATTGCTGTGACCAGATTTCTGTGGTGATAGTTTTCATACAGATTTATGTCCTCATCTGGTCTGTTGAGACTGAAAGCGCTGCCCAAACCCAAGTGTCATCCCACTTCCTGGGTAGTACATTACTTTTCACCGGCATGGGGAAGTGCATGGTGATCTGGTCAAATTTACAGCACTGCATATGGAATTGGGTGCCATTTGGGACAGACTCATCCCCTCTGCACTCTTCGAGAAGAATCGTTACATGGGAAATGTAAGCAGCAAGTAATTTGTCGATAACGAAGTACATGGGAAGTGGCCCGATTTGGTAATCTGTCATATCATATCATGTAGCTGGAGGCTTGTACAAGTTGGTACATTTCCGTGTGTGTCTTTTGAATTGAAGTCTTTCAAAATGTACACTGATGCTGACATCGTACTAGCCAACGGATCTGACCATTCCTGGACAAAAGGTTCAACGTCTGCCTCTTTGTTTTCATTAATACTCTTGCCCTATACGCTGTTAGCTTGATAGAAATAATCTCAATGGAAGATCAGTTCCATTTGTCATTACTTTGTAGTAATACATCTTTTCATTTCTGCAATCAAGCAGAATTTGTCATTCAGTGACTTATTGCCATCACCACTGAAATTGAGGAAATGAGGCTGTATATATCTGTAGAGAGGGATTGTTTCTGTGGTTGTTTGTCGACTCAAACCAGTTGGCTGTTCTAATACCTGAACACCATTTTTAATGCGTGGCTCTGGTCCCAAACCATTCCGATATTTAAATCCCTGCTTCTTTTGTATTGCCCATGCAAATGATGTTATAGCGTGAGTGCGTGATTCAGGACTTTGGTATGGGCAATTGATTACCTCATAGCCTGGAGTGGATGAAGTGTTCCTGCGTCTCAAACCCGTTTACCTTTTCCTAGTGCACTGTTTTTGACTGGCTCAGAGACCCCACTATTGTAGGTAACAGGGTACTGTCTGTGATGTGCCGTCTGTCTCCGATGGTGTCGCCGTGTCTGGTCACAGTTTTTACATAATATGACCTTTTGTCTATATGACATCTTGTCTGTCTGACTCGCTCCATAAAACCTCTTAATAGTGTGCTTCATGTCCTCTGAAGAAAACTGCTCCACTGTGGTTTATTGGCCAAGATGGTTGTAGAAGCTGTCGCCAAGTTTTGGAAGTGAGTGGTAGTGTAATTTACACCTACTTTTTTTTAATCAGACAAATAAACCAAATAATGGGTTGCTTACACTGTGGTGAAACCAATCAGTTTCTTTTTACGTTTTGTTTGGGTAAACTATAACGTAAAGAGCTGTTGTCACCTTTCATTCAGTCCGCTGTCCTCCTTAACTCCCCCGCACATCTATCGTTTGCCACCATCCACGTCCCATTCCTTCTGAACAGCGTCTGCCTGTTCTACAACTTCGGCAAATCCTGGAAATCCGACCCCGGCATCATCAAGGCCTCGGAGGAGCAGAAGAAGAAGGTAAGCCCTAATAACACCTATTTACTCCTCCAGTGTTCAGTGGGGCAAGGCGAGGTGTGGAGAGGACCAAGGTCAGCGTCCCGAACGTTCTTCGTGGCGACGGAGCCCTCTAGGTCAATCCGATCGCCTTGCGCGGCTTTGACGTTGGTAGCACAGGTTTACAGAGAAGG
Source organism: Esox masquinongy (assembly GCA_016801175.1). Classification (NCBI taxonomy): domain Eukaryota; kingdom Metazoa; phylum Chordata; class Actinopteri; order Esociformes; family Esocidae; genus Esox; species Esox masquinongy. The sequence continues at coordinate 5,509 of JACXGI010003788.1, forward strand.
CTGCCATTTAGGACGTACCACAGTGTTCAGCCCGGGGGCTTTTTGGGGAGGCATCCATCCTTCCTCTTCCCTCAGGTCTGGGAGCAGTGTCTCTCATTAGCAGACTCTGATGGTGTGTAGCGAGACTGGCCCACTGTGTGGGACTGATGAGTGGGCTTAAAATAGACCCCGTCTTCAGCGCTCTGCAGTGCTAACCAGAGCATGGTCCGCTGGAGAGGGAATAGGCGACCGCCCTTGAAACCTGCAGGCTAATTCCTAGTTTTCTCTGGCCAGCTCTCCCTCATTACACCCAAGTGTGTGGTCGAGTTTCTTTTAAAAAAAATAACAAGTAACACTGGTTGACCCAAGGGGGCTGCATATCATTCATGGGGGGAGGACATGTTTACTGTGGCTTTATCTTTCTAAATGGCTATTGCGTTGATGTAGAAATACAAGATTGATTTGTCAATTTATTCTTTCAATGTCATGCTCATAATTTTTCCTTTCTGTCTCTTTCTCTTCCTCTCTATCTGTTTCTCTCTCGGTCTGTCTGTCTCTCTCTCTCTTTCTCTTCGGTTATTCCCAGACTATTGTTGAACTGGCAGAGACGGGCAGTCTGGATCTCAGCATATTCTGCAGTACTTGTTTGGTAACGACATAAACTTTCTTTTAAGAGGTTTTCATATCCCTAACTTTTCTGTCCAGGGACGTGTTTTCCGTAGTTTCCGTGTGTCCAATGACTTGGCCTCACTGCGTTGTATGTGTTCTCACAGATACGGAAGCCCATCAGGTCCAAACACTGCGCTGTATGCAACCGCTGCATTGCCAAGTTTGACCACCACTGCCCATGGGTTGGGAACTGTGTGGGTACGTAACGGACAGCTCCCTGTTTGTGTTTCCCCGTCTGTTTGTCAGACAGGCGGCCTTGGGGGATATGGGGGAGGGTGGAGAGAGGTGTATTGGAATGGGTTGTCCTAAGTTATCAGTACTGTCCCTTTAGCACCAGACAGGCAGGATGGAGTTTGTTTTTTAGTCAGGCGGCGACAGACGAGCTACAAGCTACCCCCTAGGGGTACTTGGTGTTGTTTGGTCAGGTGTCTATGTAGGAAGTTGACTCAGGGGAGAGGAAACCCCCTCCACACATTCACTAAGCTTAGTCCAAACATAGTTTGATAGCAGCTTCACACACCTGCGCACGTCAGAGTTGGGCCGAACGAGCTGACTAACTCGTCCGACAACCAGACTTAACCGGGAGAGAGGCAAGGGGTCGTGAAGAGCTCGGCGCCACGGTGCCCCACTGCGCTAACTTTTCCCTGTTCGCCGTCCCACAGGAAGCGGGAACCACCGCTACTTCATGGGCTACCTGTTTTTCCTGCTCTGCATGATCTGCTGGATGATCTACGGCTGTATCTGCTGTGAGCTGAACACCGTTAACCTTAACACCTCATTTCATTTCGACAAACCTCTCATGTGAACCTAATGTCCGAGGTCGTCCCCGTGTAGTCATTCACTTTGAAATCGTAGAACCTCATCAGGATGAGGTTTAGCGTGTTGGTTTAATGGTCAGCCCTGCACTTGTCGTCCTGACTTTCTGTCCTCGCCCCCCCCACCCCCACCCCACCCCCCCCGGCCCAGACTGGAGGATCCACTGCGCCACCAGCTACGCCAAGGACGGTTTCTGGCTGTACCTAACGCAGATCGCCTCCTGCTCGCCCTGGATGTTCTGGATGTTCCTCAACAGCGTCTTCCACTTCATGTGGGTGGCCGTGCTCATCATGTGCCAGCTGTACCAGGTGGGGGATCAGTTGGTTGTTTAGCCTGTTGAGATGAGGTCAGTAAGCCTTGTCCCAGTTACGACCCGTACGACACCATGCAATCTCATGTTTCTTTAGGGGGCATGTTGTCCCTGTACACTTTCCCAGGGAAACCGCTTTCACAAGTCATGTGACTTAATTATAATAACAAGGCTACGACCATCAACTCGTTTCAGGGATTGCACAGATGGATGACTTTTGTTTCATCCAAATGTCCTTGTGTCAGTTCATAAACAGCTGGTTTCATGCGTTTCCGAACCTCTTTTCAGATTGCTGGTCTGGGAATCACCACCAATGAAAGGATGAATGCTAGGAGATACAAGCACTTTAAAGTAACAGCCACATCCATTGAGAGCCCCTTCAAGTGAGTACCAATCCTCTCCCTGTGCCCTCTTACCCAGAAACACTGAGCTGTTCCTTCAACAGATCTGGTACAGGTCATTTTCAAATGTTACCGTAGCAATTTTTAATCCAGGACTGCGCTCAATTTGTGTCTAGGGGAAAAAAAAGTTGAGGTAAAGTAAGCCAATAGTCCACGATACCAACGATATCACAATACCACGATATCCACGATACCCCATTGGTTATTAATGTTGCTGACACAATTCGGCATCTTCCCACGAATTTCCATTTGTTGTCCCTGATATTACCAACGGGGCACTACAAGCCAAAACCTCACTTGGTAACATATGTTTGTAAGCTTGTATTAATAGATCCCAACTAATTGTGGAAGTAGTCATTAGATCGGACGCCATTTTCATCCCTCTCTCTCTCTCTCCTATAGCCATGGGTGTGTACGGAACCTCATTGACTTCTTTGAGATCCGCTGCTGTGGCCTGATCCGGCCCAAGGCGATAGACTGGACCACACAGTACACAATAGAGTACGATCAGACGTCCGGGTCGGGCTACCAGCTGGTGTAGAGGGGGGAGAGCAGGGAGGGAGAAGGAGCGGCGGCGTCTTAGAAGAGGAGGGGGTTCCCCGGGGTTCAACACTGGAGCCAGGCTGTTCTCGGGAGCGCTCTCCTCGGACCATCTCCCTCACCGATGCGGACTGAGAAAGCAGCCAGGAACTAGCATGCTGTTAGGGGACAACACACCACCAGTACAACCACAACAAAATGGCCACCTACTACTCTACACGGAATGCCACCCCCATTACTGGTCGATCCTGCCCATGGACGGTGCACCGCTGCCTGGCACGGCTGGGAGAGAGGCGGAGGGAGGGTTAGGAGAAAACACAATTTCAAAACAAGGAATCTTTTGTTTTTTGCTGTACTGGAATAATCACACTACAAAGCATGCAGTATAGCTAACGGCAGTATCTTTTTTTTCTCCTCCATTTTGGTTTATTTTATCCCCCCGTTAAAGATTATATACAATTTTACTTTCCTTTAATTTTATTTTCATCATCCATACTGTGTTATCCTGTAAAACGTTTTTGCCTGTTTTCATTTGATTGTCCTCAACTCTGCTGTCAGGCCTTGGTTCTCAAGAGTGATTAGACGTTGGTTGTCGGGATGGATTTCATAAGGGACAGCTGTTTTGTTGTGGTTCCGTATCGTCGTTAAAGCCTTGTGTAAGTTATCCTAAATATTGCTTGGAGTTACTAACGTACCAATTGAGATGGCTCTAGCAATGGTTTGGGGGGGGGGTTGCTTTCCCAGTGATCACTTTCACAGGGTGATTAAATGACAGATAGAAGCGATATCCCACATATGATGTGATGCAAGCATATTTATTTTAAAGCTATTTATAGGTAAAACTATTATGTCATGGTACCATTTCTTTTTTTTACATTTCATGTCATTGAAGACATTTCATGTCTTTTTTTTTAATCAATAGAATATTATCTACAGATCTTATATGGGTGTTTGACATGGTGCCCTGAGATATTTACCAGAAAACTAGACACATACTTAAACAGGTATGTATTAATATAAATGTAGTTTTAGTGAGAGGTTAACAAGAGTCAAAGGAAGGTAAGTTCATTCCAACCAAGACTGATTAGGGTGGTTTTGGGAGTTTACAAGAGAGTTTAATTCCATGTGTATTATTCCTAAAGACTTCAAAAGTCTTTTTTTTTTTCTTTGTCATTTCCAGTTCTCTGCCAATGACAATGCACTGATCACCTTTTGGTTTCTGGATTGCCGTTACTGAAGAAAAATAGGCGGACCTGCGCCGTTTCCAACAAATACTTCATGTTTACAGATTGAAGGAGCTCGGGCCCTATGAGAAACAAAGTATATAGCCTCAGACCCCTCCCCTTCTCCTGGGTTCTCATCTCTTATTGGTCATTCAGGCTCCCGCAAGTGGACTCTACGCAGCTGCAGCACCAGGGTGGACTGAAATATAAAGATTGTGCATCTGTACATAAACAATCTAGTTTTTTTCCGGTGAGTGACTTTGTTTTTTGTCAGTGTTAGTTGAAGCTGCTCCTTTTAAGATTTTTTTTATTTTTATTTCATCCAACCAAAAGGAAAACTTCCCGATTATAATCCAATCGTATGACTGTAGCTTTTAGTGATGTCCGACACTGCTGTCTATAGGCATTTTAACCTCGCAAAACCCACTGCATGTGTGATGCTTGGACATTGGGCTGTTGCCATACTGTTAACTCTCCCACGTCGCCATCCAAGCTGCCCAGTGATAGCCCCAGCAAACCATGTCTCTGTATATAGTGAATGTTCAGTATTTGCAAGTACTTTCTTCGTTATGTTCTCTTTTTTTGTTTATAAGAAATCCAGTGTGCGTATCTTTAGTGCAAGTCCTTCTTGGTCTGCAGGCGCCAGATATCAAGTATGGCCCCTCCTGCCGAAGTGTAATATATTTGAATGTTCCATACTGGTGGACAATACTCTAACTAACGTTTTTTTTCTATGTCATATTGCTGGGTTTGTTATACCACTGGATGTACAAATTGTAAAGCAAGACAAAAGAAATAATGACACTGATTTTTGTTTTCTAAAAGCGGAAATCATACGTGTTGTCATACTGCGCCGTAAACCGGGATAGCGTTCACAGGTATAGAGAGGTTTCCCGGCGTCATCAGTTGGGTACCTGGTGTATCATTTCGCAGGCTAAGGCTAATGCTTCCTATCTATAAGGGTTAAACCAGTCATCATAAACACAGCCTACAAGCATATAGCTCATGCAGGTTCTGATTAATATCCGATTCAGAGAAATATTCACAAGCCTTGCTGCCATTCTGTTTGTGCTCCTGTTATTCGGTGTCGCGCCGAACACGATTGGCCATTAGGAATAAAGTTTGCAGCAGTACAAACAGGTCTGGGATCAGGATATATTTACACTGGCTCTTCTGATGAATATGCAGTTTTGCCCCACCTCCCACCATGTGAAAAGCACATGATCATCTACAGTGCCTCTTCGCCTTCTTCAGGACATCATTGTAACTCCGTTTCAGATCAAAAAATATTGGGCATGGTTAAATTTTAATGGCTTTAATAATAAAATACATTCAAATGTGAAAGAGTTGTTACTTGTGTTTTTATTCTAAGGATAAAGGGCTAAATGTGTGTGTACAATCTGATTCATAGCAATAAAAACAAGCCAGGTTACCAGCCCCGCCCTTCATCTATATGCAACAAATGTCACATTAAACAGTTGTTTTTTTTGAATAGTTTTTATTGCGCAGCGCACCCCCCCCCCCCCCCCCACCCTTTTGAGAATCGCAAGCAAAGGCACTTGAGTACAGTGGGGTGTTTTTCAGTCAGAAATGTACAAAGGCGTGATTGTCCTGTGTGGATGTTGTTTGTCACTGAGCGTGCACCAGGGCTCCAGCCCCTTGGCCATATCCAAATCCTTTAGGTCCAAAGTTCTTTGCATAACATGCTGAAGGGGGGGAGAAGAAAGACCCATGAGTGAAAACTGACATTCAAACGTGTCACTCAATGTTGATCAGTGGGTGAAACTAGTCACTAAACGCTGACCACTGGGTGATCGGTGTAAAGAGCGCTGTGTTTCTCTAAGAAAAGAAAAAAAACACTGATTCTTGTGAACTCTTCCCTTATGCTTGCCTATGCAATGAATGGACTACAGTTATCACTGTGGAAAAAA
>JACXGI010003788.1:11477-24716 GCA_016801175.1 Esox masquinongy
GGGGGGGGGGGGGGGGGGGGGGGGGGGCAGAATGCAGGTCTGGTTGCAAAATAATTGGCAATACATTTGGTCTGAACACCCCTGGGGAATTTTTAAAAGCCAACTTATTTCATTAAAATGTTTTGCAATTGTGCTGTGTTACAAGTACAAAGAGCAAAACCTAAATTAAAAAGTGAGTATAAAGAATTGACATTGACTTTTTGCTCTGCTGCGTATTTCGCAATGTGATTGTGGAGACCATGCACAACAGTTTTTATAAAAAACGAAATGTTTGCAAACAAACTGTTGTTTGCAAACAAGGCCTGTATTCTGATGCCAGAATACAGGCCTTGTATCACAACTGATGAGTGAAGTGTGCGGTACATCAATTATACATCAGCGTGTTTTTACAGGGTCTAGATTTCCCCCTGCTAAGAAAAAACACCAAGAGCTGTGTCTGTCTGCGACTGTGTAGGCTCATGTTTAGCCAAAACATTCCAACGCCATTGAGAATATGATTTTTTGATTTTTAAGCAATGGAGCATATTGTATTTGTAACATTTAGACTAGGGCATCATGACTTGACAAGCCCGGTCAGTGCCCTAGAAACCCAATGCCACCTGGTATAACAGTCTAACGTGCGTGTTTTGTTTGGCAGTGTACTTTTTTTTTTAAAAGCTAGTCCATCCGGTTGTTTGGTTTCTGCTCTAATCACATAATCTTCCTTTATTGACTGGAGAGGGTTGAGTTGGCTTGTGACTGCTCCGAGTTGAAGTTGGCCCCAAGTAGCAGGTCTAGGATTTACTTCCCCTAAATCCCATCCATTAGCAGGGGAAATGCAAAACTGACCCAGGAACAGTAACTAGGGCAACCTGTGACCCCCACACTGGTAGTGTCGCTACGGTGACCATGCAGGATCAAGCCTGAAAGGGGATTTAGAAACCTGATCTCTTACCTTTGCAGTAGATCTCACCATCTTTCTCTGTCTGCGTGGTTGACTCTAGGCTCTTCCCACATTTGGCACACCGGAAGCAGTTCTTATGCCATGGCTGTTTAGGATCAGATAAGAGACTATTAATTACCAGCGATAGGAAAATACATCAGATATTATAGACAAGATCAGAAAAGTTGGCAATAGGTTCTAACACTTCCCTTTCCGGCACTATACATGTAAATTGCAATTGTCGCTTGATAGAGCTATTGTTCTAACGTCGAATCTGGATGCCATATCTGAAAATTCATGTCCCCACGCAGTCTTTCTTTGTACCCCATTTTTTTGCCCCTGCCTAATATCATGATGTCCAATTTATGACCAAGACATGCGTCCTGCGGTGCCCATCTAAAAGCCCAGTGCATAGTGCATTTCCCCTGCAGTGCAACGCCAGTGCACAATAGGCTGAAATGACATCTGGCTGCCATAATATAGACATGATGGGCTACATTTGCCTGAATCCCCTTAGTCAGCCAGCTAGAACTGCAGATTTCTACACCAGCTGTCTGGAAGCCAGCCGTCCTAATCCAAAATGTATTTAAAAAAAAAAAAAAAAGCTTATGGCAGAAAAAAATGATTTCTGTTTTATGTAAATCCTATAGTAAATCCATGCAATTTCACAGTAAACCGACCTATATTCAGTTAACGGCAGCCACTAGAACAAAACCTTAATTCCGGAATCCACTTCAGCTCTCACTGTACATCTCTTCCCACCTTGCCAGCGCCCACGATCTTCTCCGCAGCGTAAACTGACTCCCCGCAACGAGCGCACTTCTCAGAGCCCCCAAACTTCTGGGCGAATTTGGAGGGGTTGGGGTTGGTGGTCGGTCTGTGAGTCTGGGTCCTGGAGGTGTGGACAGAAGAACAGCATTAGAGACATTTCGGAAACAGTCCCTCTGCTGGTTCTGTCACCTTCTGGCTCCCACCAGGCCTCATCTCTGATGGTCCTGGGTAAGCGCCACGTTGACTCGGCCCGGCGTAGTCTCAGCGCTGCCTAACAAAGAGGAACCACCTGCCCCAAAGGCCTTGAATGGGTGGCTTTGTGCCGGGGACGGTGTGGATTGAGAGGGACGGTCAGCAGGGCTGTATGAAAGCCTGTGGTTTGACAACATAATGGAGTCCTTTTATAACAACAGTCACCTGATGCCAGAATACAGGCTCCAGGTAAATGACTCCATGTGGAGACGTGGTCACTGAACACTGAGCGGGAGCCAATCAGGGCCTGGTCAGGGCCGCTCTGGTGTGCATAGAAGTTAATGTTGCAATATAATAGTATATAGCCTCGTCAAGGTTCAGGTCCTCTTTGTCTATGAAATATCTTATTTTAGAGACGTGTTACATACAAGCCCTGATACCTCTGAGTTTAAAGTCCAATGTCTCCCAGCTTGTAACTACATGTGTTCTAACTACATGTGTTTTACAGTATTCATTAGCTGAACTGGCACTGATTAAGTAACTTATCAACTGCTGGGTTTTTTACAATTTCACTGTGAACAACCACACAGTAACCTATAAACATAAGAATACTCTTAAGGGTAAAGTTGCCCCTAAACACTGATCCAGGGTCATAACAGGTTTTTTTCCATTTCTCTTAAAAGAATTAGAGAGGCAACACTGATTCTAGATGTGTTTCTGGCTGAAACCTGGGTCTGGACATGTCCCGAGACACACTTACTCCTCTGGTTTGATCCCCAGTCTCTCTCCACGGTCCATGTTGAGAGTTCCAGCCCCCTGCCCATACCCATAGCCCTTGGGTCCATACTTCTTCCCATAACAGGACTTGCAGTATATCTCGGTGTCATGGATGGCCACATTGTTGCTGTCTAAACCCTTCCGGCAGACCACTGGAACAAGGGAACAAAAAATTCAGATGAGTAGATGACACAGAATTGTCTGTCAAATTTATTTAGATTTTTTTTTTTTGTTAATTTCTGTTAATTTCTTGGTGGTAGATTTAGTCTGTAATGTAATAGCGGGATACAATTCAGAAAAATCAAGAAAAAAAGAGAAATGGACGGAGGGGGAGCTGCCCAGAAGTCACCAGTTGTAACGATTAAAAACATTTTTTCAGATTATGTGTGCTTGTTTAATTCAGTTAAGTGAATCAGGTGCAATCTGACTCCATCGCAGACCTTTTGTTAACCTCAGGTCAGGGCCAAGTCTGTAAAAGCATCCTGTGTGAAGTGACTATACCTGCAACGAAAAACTGAATTTGTTTCCACCAAGAAATGTGAAAACCACATCAGGTTAAATGTCAAAATGAGTGCTCTGTAATGGGGAATAGAATGACATTTGGGACAGGCCTACTGGCCTTTGCGGCTCATTAACTCATGCCATGTCTGCCTGCTCTAAACAAAGCAGCCGTTGTGAGGACCCAACAGAAATCAGCAAGTAATGTGTTTTGGTAGCCAAACACTTATTCAAACAACTGCATTGTACTGAGCTATATAATTTGATGAGAAATATGTCAATGCTGTGCATAAGACACTGAACCGGGATGAATCTAAGTTCACCAACCTATCACAATTCTTAAAGCATTGTTTCTTGGTTATCTTTCTGCGGATTGGTATAAGCAATAAAGCATATCTGAAAGAAACGCAGAGCAGCTGCCAATGCCTGTCCAATCCTTTCAGAACAACACAGTTGGCTTTGTTTTAAAAGCCTTTCTGGGGCTTCTGGACAGCAGCCATGTTGGATAAACAAGGCCAGGTTCACTAGCCGAATGTTGTAGAACTTTGCAAAAAGAAACGCCAGAAATAGGGCCAACTCCCTATAGAGTAATTTTGTAAACACTGTATTAGAGAAGCAAGTTTTTTTTCACACTGCATGTCAATCCAAATTGTTGCATTTTTTTTAAAGAAAACCTCCAGGTAAGCTGATCCACTGAGGAGAGGAAATGACATCATACTCACTGCATAGGAAGCAGCACTTGTGGAAGCTCTTTCCATCACACTGCACCTCCTCGGCGTGATATACCAACCCCTGGCATGCGCCACATCTGTTGCCTCCTCCCCAGTTCGGCATATTTTGTACTGTAGGAGAGACAGAAATGGAGAAACTTACAAAAAATCTATACAAATATATTCTTCAGGTATTTTTAGGCTTTATTTAACAGGAAAGTGTGGAAAGATAGAGATGGGTTTTTACAGAAAGAACTTGATTGAAACCCATGCTTGGGGTTGAGTTTTCCCCTAGTTACAGACCTAGAATTAGCTTTACCTCGACCAATCCTAGTGAAGGATATGAAGAATTAACTCATGGTCAGGGTCTACTCAAAGAGAAGCGGAAACACATGGGAAGGGGTCAGTCCTTCCTGTCTCAAACAACACATCTGTGACACCTTCCTGGACCAACCAGATATCAGCAAAAAACAACAACCCCCGTTCAGGAAGTCCACGCTCAAAATCAGTCTATTGTGTGCCTAGTAAGGACAATAGTCCATTTCAAAAAGGGGTCCTTCAATGGTATAACAAGAGTTGTGACATGGTTATTGAAATGTCTTGTGGAAAACATGAGTGAAGGCACAGTGGTTGCGGCCTTGGGCACATTAAATGAATGAGGACCTATGACACCGACGGTCATCACATTTAATTGTTTTAAGGACATTAATACCAACACTGATTACAGTGTCCCGATTACAAACTTGAAGAGAGGCACATCATTTACGAAATACCGCGCTCTCTATCAGCGAGACACTCTGAGTGAGAGCCGTGTGCACTTTGACAGACATATTCAAAATGTGCTGTTGTTTCCCTTTAAGACTGTACAATCCCGTTACCAACCCACTGGAAGCAAAGGGTCCATAAAACCAGACTAGAGCACCTCAAATGGAATGGGGAGCCATCGGGGACGTAGCCATGTAGTCCAGAAAAACAGGAGTGGGTTTCTTTTTGAGCGAATGTCCCTTACTGAGTGAGTGACTGTTGTAACAAATGTTCTTTTGTCCACGTTATTTCAGCAAAAATGTAATGGCTGAGGTTGAATTTGGAGACTATACGGAGTTGATCGGAGTACCAGCAAGCCCTGTGATCTTGTGGGAACGCCCGCGATATTGATAAAGCTTTCACCCAGGTTCAATTCCCCTCTCAGATTTCCCAATTTTTGTCACTCGGAAATATTTATCCACTCGGTACTTTTACAGCCGTCGCACAAGCCTAAGCTAGCTAAAAACTAATTTTAGTAGACTGCCTATCTATGTTTTAGCCTAATCTTTCTTTACATTGAGCTTTAAAACGCAGACACCAAGATATCTCCACCAACATTTTCCCTCGAGAGCAATGGGCCATTCTTAAAACCTAGATGTAACGTTTGTAAAAACCACCATTGCAGCAACACTATTTGCTTTACACTTTCTTCAAACTACTATGTGTGTCAGAAATGCTTCGATGACAGATATTAATACATAAGCAGAGGCCTAACCGTAACTCCAGCGCGGTAAACAACTTCACCTCGATGCTCAGCAATTTGAGCGTTCCGGAGGACAATGACTGGGATTCTGCCTCGGCTTCTCTAGGGCATTTGGAAGTTACGGCAAAGACAACACACTATTTTCTAAAAAAAAAAAAAAAAACAACATTGACTCAAGATATTTGCCCACACGATAAAGCAGTTGCCTTTTCCCTTAGCACGGCAGTAGACACTTATCACGTCCAACAACACCCGCTGTTTTAAATAGCGTAATGGTTAAAAACATAGTCTGCCACATAGAAAACCGCGGACTGAAACCAGCCAGCGACAACAACATTCATCTCTTCTAATCGCGGGCGGCCTGAACTAGGCTTGCCTGGTTCCTTTACTGGTTCATTAAAGACATCACAGAGCAGTACCAGTCATTAATCAGGCATGATGCTGGCTACCCTCAGACAGGTATTACAGACTGTGACATGACTGCAATTAGTACATTTCTTCCTCAGTTTCAGAGGTTCGAAGCCCTGCATCCCATATTTTGCGTCACGTCAGTATTGCAGTTAAATGTGTACAGTCAATGTTATATTAAAAAGTGAAACACAGTTTTAATATATTTGGGTATGTTTGTGTTGAGTGCTTTTTAAATAATAGGCTAACAGGAGTTAACACTAATGTATTATGATTTGGAGGAAATGAGAGCAGATTAAGGGTGAGATTTAATACAAATAAAATAAACTTGTTTTTATTAAATCACAACGTTGCCTATTCAGTTAAAACCCAAAGGGGTACAAAATATAAATACAATCTTAATTTTATTTATATATGTCATTAAATAAAACAACTTATATTGTTATTCTGCTGATAAATCTCCTAAAATGCAGGCTATCCTAACCTAACAACCTGAAATGACAAAGTAAATGTCAATCGTCACAGGAAACGAATTACACTAGACTCATAAAATGCAGGCCAGCCCATAAATAATAGAACAGCTGTATAACTATGGGTCATCTTAAGAACCTGAAATGACACAGGAAACCTCAGACGTCACTGGACACTAATTACAAACTGTTAATTGGGATGTAATTATTTTCATGTAACGTCTGACAGTTCCTGTTCACCTGGTTATAGCAGGCGTAAACCAAAATCGCATTTAGTAAACAGATGTCAATTCATTAGATTTTTTTAAAAATAAAGATTGAATCGAATTAAAACAATTTAAAGAACATCAGAACATAATGGGATACAGAATCAGGTGGTTAATTGAAGATTAAAAACTATTTGCAAATGGCCTAATTTAAGCAATGTGCATTATCCAGAAAAATTATCTATAAATCTACTACGGCATCTATTGTATTCGAGAACATGTGCCTATTCATCGTGTAAACTAGACTGAATCATTTACGAAACAGTAACCAACTACTGTCGATAGGCTGATATTTCTTTATATGATTGCAGCCTATTTTATAGTAAACAAGTAGCCTAGCTAGTTATTTCACCAGAGCGACCTGTCGTCTTCCAAATCTATCCGTAGATTACGTTCTGTTGTACAGATCAATTCATACTGACCTTTATTTGATTCTATGAGAATCCTTGTGTTTTATCCAAGATTTCTACGCCGTATGCTTTGGCGAATGCAACTACACGAAGTGATGAAGATAGGCTACTCCGACTCATTAAGCATGTGGGATTTAGTGAGGGGAGTGGTTTTGGAAGGCAGAGGAAGAGTTCAAAGTTTTGCCAAATCGTTGGTTTTAACTCACGATTCGTCAGAAAAGGACTTGCACTACGTAAATTCAGTTCGCTTTGACGTTTTGCTACATTACGAAACTTCTGCGTAGGCCTACACAAAATATTCTTGAATGTTCTAAAAATCACAGCGGGATATTTACTCCCGTTTGGTGGGTGTAGCTCTAAGCACTTAGTGACGCATCTAAAGGACTTGGGTTTTCGAAACCACAACCGAACCACCGACTCCTCCCGTGTTTAGTACATATAGTACATATGAACGTTCTAGAACTTAAAAACAAACTGAACTAGCTCAGTAGTTTCACCTGAAAGACTTTTTTTGCCTGTTCAAGCCAAGTCATTTGACTTGTGTTGGCCTACTAATTGTAGGAATTGCAGCTCTAGCTGTAGATTGCATTCCACTGCTGAGTCCAGAATACTATACCTTTCCTCTTTGACCTTAAAACACCATAAGCAGGCTGTCTGTGAGTCCTGCCAAGGAACAACGTGGCCTTGGTGTATTGACCAAACACCAGACTCCCTCCTGCCTCTGACTCTTTAGATAAAGAGGAGAAAACAGAAAGCTCAGGTGGGTAGAAATGCACAGACACATTGAAATGGATGCCTGTCTGCATATGTTCACTGACACCTAGCCCCTATCTCTCAGAACCCACTACAGGGCCATGTTTCAGGAACTGAATGATTACTTTGCATGTCCCTACAGCAGTCTAATGATACTAGTTTATAGATCTGTGGATTGTTCCAAACAGTACCGTATGAAGTTGCCTCTAAAGGCATGGATTTAGATCAGTTTAAACAATTTCCTTCACTAATGGTTATGTAGCTTAGGAATTCACCCGATTCCTTTACTTCACACGGCTGTGTAAAAATGACCCATAATGTTGAGCAAAGATCTCCACTTCGTCAAGACGTGGGTTGGTTTACTGTGACTGGTATACAGCTTGTCTCAGAAAGGACATCCATTGTGTAACCTCCCACTCAGTGATGAATAACTGCACTATTCTCCCATTATGTAATTCGTATTAGCAGGACTTGTCAATATTAAATCATATTTCTCAGAGCTAAATGTTTACCGTAGTCTTTCCATCACACACTATGCTGTCAGTGCTCCAGTATGAGAAATACATATTGGGCTCCGTAGTCGTAACGGGTCGAAGAGAGAATGAGTTCTGGAAGAATCTAGTCATCACACAGTGGAGAATACTCCCTTCTCTGAGGTCAGGGTTTCAGTGCCACCCAGAAGCATCATGTTGTCAAAGTCTGACATCAACATGAGTTTTTCTGAATGGATGAAGGACGTAAGAAGGCCAGAGGTCACATGCTAACTCTTAGGACTAAGTCTGTGTCCCAAAGGGCACTTTCTTCCCTAGACATTTCTCTCAAAGGTCAAAGGTGGTACATTATAGGGCATGTGGATACCATTTGGGGTAATGTATCTGAACCCAGTAGATCTCTATATTCATACACATTGACTTGCAGTCATTGCACTAATGCTAGGTATTGTCTGGAACTTGGCCATTTACACTTGTTTGACGTGATCAGAATCAGATCATGTGTCTTTTAGGGGTCTGAATGTGCATTTGATCAGGATACAGAACAGAGCACCAGGTATGAACAGGGCTGTTGAGTAGCTGTTGAGCCCACAGCAGAGCAGCCAGGATGAGAGTTATACAGTCAGAGAGAAACTGTCTTGTGCCTAAGGGTACTGTTAGCCTTGTCGAAAACCAGGCTTCGGCGTGACAATTGTTAAATAGTGGATTATTTTCGTGACTGTTCTTGCTTATTTTTTCCCCCTCATTTGTTTTGGTAATATGCACACTTGGTTCCACAGCAAGATGATCATCAGAGGACACGTTTCAATCTTTTATCGCTCTCCAACCTGCTAAATTGTTGCTATGAAGGGTGGCCTAATTTGACATCACGCAAATAGGAGGGGAGAAAAATATATTTTATGGTAATTTTATTTTGAAAGGAGGTCAGAGAGTGCTTTTCTAGCCCTGCAAGGTTACATGGCCCCGAGCATACTGTAGGTGTTCATAACCATTTTAGAAAGTTCTTTGAAGCTTTAATAGTTCACCAAAGGTCACCATAATGAACAGTACAGTGACAGGACAAAGATGGCTACATATCCACAGGATCGCAAAGGATACAGAATCACATCTTCTCATGCAACCCATGGAGGAAATTTAGTGTCCCAAATGACGCCATTTTCCCTCGACAGTGCCCTACGTTTGACCAGGATACATAGCGCTGTGGGCAAAAGTAGTGTACTATATAGGGAACCGGACAGCTTAGGACAAACACAGAGTCGCCGTGCGATGACCTAGTTTTGTGGGAGAAGTCAGTGGAAAACTTGCATAATACAACTTTAAAAACAGGTGGTTTTGGTCATTTTTTCGGACAATTTAACTTACTCCAGTGTGGCTTCGGAGGTCCCTCTCGTGGCTCAGGGATTTTCTTAAACTATTCAGGGCTTTCTGACCCTAAACGGCAGAGGGGGTAGGCTGCAGTACCTGTTCCATATGTTTTTCATTTCACATGCCACTTTTCCTCTCCTGTTCTTTAAATTCTTTCCGAATGACATTTCAAATTATTTGAATTCCAGCTGAAAAGCCTTGGACTGACGCAGAGCCGGAGATGCTGTGCAGGGCTCCAGATTAGGCCCATGTGTCCATTCTCTAGGACTTATACCTTCGGAGCTAGTTGTTTGCCCACCAACACAGTTCAGTATAAAATCCTTAGCTTAGAGAAATTAAAAAGTACTAAAAATGAGTAGAAGTAATGGTCTAAGATCAGCAGTCCCGCTGTGTACTGGGATCAGCCATCCCGCTGTGAAACTGATCCTAAATCAGCACTCCTATGATTAAGTGAATTTTTGTGAAGGAAGCCTAAGATGTTTTTTTTTTTTGTTAAGAGCTGTCGTTTTCTATTGAATACATCTACGAGAGTCTTTAATCGATTCCCTACAGTGTCTGCATGCGTTCCACCGTTCAGTTGAGGATGTCATCAAGCATGGCTGTAGACCTGACAAGAACTTCTGTATCCATCAGTCTGACCATGGGGTTTGGACCTTTGTTTTCCTTAATGGCAAGAAAGAACAGATAAAACCGAGCTACAGGGAAAACAACTGTAGAATGGACCGGGAAGCTCACAACTCGGAGCAGACGAAAAGCAGCCAGGACAACAACTCAGTCAGCCATCTTCAGCTTCACTGTTTTCACCTGGCCGGGTGCCCTGTCAGCTTTGATCAGGTGATGTATTACGTTTGCCTAGATGCTCCCGCAGGGCCATTGGCTCACTTGCCTGTCCCTTGCCGTCTGTAAGTGGACATGTCCCCTTATGCCAGGTTTGTTCTGCTATGCCCGACGTGCACAAGTGGATTCACTCTACACCATAGGTCTTCAACCCCTTCCTGGGGACCCCCCAGCCATTCCATCAATTAGATGTCTCCCAGAGATAGCACACCTGAATCAACTTTTTAGCTAATTAAGACGCCGTTACCTGTTGAATCAGGTGAGCTATTTCAGGGCAAAAACTAAACTGTGAGATGGCTGGGGGGTCCCCAGGAGAGGGTTGAAGACCTATGCTCTACACCAAATTTGGATATTACTCCCAAAAAACGGTCAGAAATTAAACCAAAACCTTTGAGTGTACCATTCATTTTGTAAATTAAATTAAAGATAGTCTCTCAAGCCAGAGGGCTTACTTCAAATACTAACGTTCCGCAACGTCTGGCTATGGCTTAGTACCCCCAGGGGGAATAATTAACGGGATGTAATTGGCTGTAATGGGAAGATTAATTTAGTGCCCAGTCAGACTATGCTGTTATGTCGTCTAGCGGATTCCTATAAGGTCGTAAATGACAAACAAAACAAACACTAACCGACTGGCAGCAACCCATCAGGTTTATTGCTTTTGTAATAAAAACACCGTATAGGTCAAGTCATGGGTGACGGCACTCCTGGAGTGCCCCGGAAAATGGATGTTTCAAGAGATTCAAAATCTTGCACCCTAAATAACTAATCATTATTTGTTAATCAGTCAGTTGAACCATGACGCATAGCAGTTTTGGTCATCTTAAATACGAGCGTTCTTTCATACACGGTGAATTTCAGACCAGCCGTTCGGTCCGACCAGCTTGCCGGGAGTGCCTGCGCTGTTATTGGAACTGAGGCGTAACTCAGATAGGCGGGGGGATCGATAAACCCATCAACTTGTGGACAGTCTTGGGAACAGAAAAATGTGATTCATGACACACTTTAATAAAACATGTATGAATTTCAAATGAAAAAATCCCTCTGGTTGACTTGCGAGATGTAAACGTAATTTAGTTTAACATTTCATTTAGAAAGTATTTAGTCTTTCACAAGTGTCAACACTCAGATGTGTACAAATGAATCATGTAGTTCTGCACGCCTCAACTTTTATGTGAAATTGTACTTGCTAACAAATAACGTGGTGTCTTGTGGGATTTCATTTAGCTCACGAAGACTGCATCTCCAAACTTGCTATGAGGGGCCACTATATGGTCTAATTAATCCCTAGACTCGTTCAGCTTTGGAAAACGTAGAGAACGAGTAAATGAAGAACCAAGGGAAAGAGAACAACTTGGGATTTTGCCATCCATTTGTTGGATATGACTGGATACGTTTATATGACCTCTAACATCTGTCCATTTGGACAGCTCTGATTTGATTTACGGATGATCCCTAAAGTTTCAAACATGGATGCAGAATTTGTGGATTCGGACATTTCCAAGTACCGGTTGTATCAAACGTGACATTGGAGAATTTGTTGGCTGTTTGGATAGTTAGAATGGCTTTAATTAGTGAAATAAAACTTTTCATAGCTTTTATGTCCATGTCAGATGAATTAATTTGAGGAAAGGAGAACAGGAGGTATTTTCAAGGACCTAAGTAATCAAACAGCTGTGTTGAGTGATTTACTGCCATCTACTGGCCAGCTCAGTCAATAGCAGTCAAATGCCAGACCATAGTAACTAACCCTCTCCTACGACCTACCTAGATGTTTCGCCGTGTACCCTTAAGGGGTCCAGTGTATTTTTCCAAGCTGTATGAACAATGTTGGATATACCTGTAAAAAAAAAATACATTTTTGTCAAATTGCTCATATCACTTGCATTCCCATTAAAACAACGCCATTTTTACTTCTTTTATTACAAAGTGTATTGATGCCTACAGAAGATAACAGTTTGGCCCATAACATAAAGCTAGTCAGGACAACCTCAAGAACTATGAGTTGTAATGTTAGAAAAGGTTTTCTACAAAGTAGCAGATGGAACTATAGAGACTATCAGTGCAATTATTATCGAATAAGAAGCAGCATTAAATAAGTCATCAAACCAATTTTGAAAAACACCAACACAATATAGAAAAATAATTACCGATAAAGACATTGCTGTACATTAGTTCCATATCTACTGGTTAAGTAGATAAAGTGCACCCTTTGGTGTGAATGTAAATTCCTCGTAACTCAAGTACTTTCAAGGCAATGCCAGAGTGGATAAACCATAGTGCACCAGTCGGTTAATGCATTAAATACAGTACTTAGATATTTCACTCTCCAGTACATGCCACTGGATAACTCACAATTCAAGTATCTTGGAACATTAAATCATTTAAAAAAAAAATTGTTTCTCCCCCGTGCATGCAGTTGCATAAGCGCACAGAGACCCACACTGGGATTTTGAAAACCCCAAAAGCACGATTGGAGACTGGTAAATAATTAACAAATGGTTTTTGAATCGGTGCCCTGCTCAACACTACAGTCAGAGACTGTAAACGATAACGAGGTTTTCCTGATATCATGACCTATTGTCTGTTTTAAGAGGACCAAAACGATGTACGAATCACCTCGGATAATAAATAACGGTGCACCACTTGTCAACCAGGCAGTCAGGCACCAGTTACTGAAGACACAGTGCATTTTTGATCCTCTCAAACACCTTCATGATCAATAGCAGTTTCTGAAATGTTGTCATCAAGTAAAAACGTAGCTCCCACTGATATTATTCACCGAAGATGAACCGTTTTTCTGTCGATACGGTTTTTCCTGAATTGAGCTAAAGAGGAACTATTTCTAACACTAGACACAGT
>JACXGI010003788.1:24816-59530 GCA_016801175.1 Esox masquinongy
TATATATATATATATATTATATATATATATATATATAACATTGAGATATGTTGTAGGTAATGGGGTGGAGGGATTATCAAAGTAACCCAATCATGTTTGTTTGGGAAGCTGGAAAATAAAACCAACATTAACCGTGCCTTACTCCCACCACAGGGAGGCACTAGAACAGCAGAAGATAACATGGACTCCTTCCATATTCCCGTGTCACAGCCCGGTCACGAAGCTCTCCAGGGCTTAGTATCCTTCAGGCACAGATCCAGGATCAACTACCGCTCACCCCCCATGTAAACCTCGCCCATTAGAGGGGGGAAATGCTAAACACACCCAGTGTCTGGGTATAACTCCGCCCTCCATTATCATGAGGCTGTCAGTCAAAGGCGATACTGTTCAGACTATCGTTCATTCATAGGTAATGTGGCGAGGCCCTAGTGGATTGAGAGCAACGTACGGTAATGGCGTGTGCGTGTTTGGCAGCAAAGCCCTGGCTAGCCCGGTCAGGAACCAGTTTAGCCTGCTAACGCACCGGTGTCCATTCCAACACGCCACTACGAGTGGGCCCATGAGGTCTTAACCGACAGCCGCGCCCCCCTTCGGAGCTCCCAGACTTCTAACTGGACGGTGGGTGGCCAATGTCCAGCCTCCTCTGGGCGGAGCCTCGTCGGCGGACCAGAGGGGCGCAGGCGCCCGTTTCCATGGTTCCCGGCGTCTGGAAGAAGGCATTGGAGCCACCTCCGGCTGCAGGTCCTTTGGGATTTTGCGGTGTCTGTGGACAGAGAGACGGGAGTGAGGCCCTGAAACCACTCCGTTTAGGGGGAGCAGCATTTGCGGAGTGTCTAACTCCATAAAAATAATCGACCCTGGCAGACAAGTGTCCCCGGGACGGTATGCATCCCCTCTTCTAAAGACCAGCCTCACAAAATAACAATCAGTCCACTTCTTAGCAAAGGAACGTTTTCCCGTGAGGATTATGTTTCAGCTCCCAGGGGCTGGGGGCACCAAGACACACAGCGAAGCAATGTTGAGCAGAGTGAACAACGTATAGTTTAAAATATACCACTTAGTATAAAGACAATGGGTCAGTGTTAGGAGAGGGAACATATGGCTGTATGAGTGGGAGATGGTGAACGTGGCTGATTAATGTTGGATACAGAAGTTGCTTGTGCCAACATTTATAGTATCCCTTAATTGGGCTTTGAAAGCCCAGAGTCTGAATCCCAAATATCATCCTGTTCCCTACATAGTGGAAGTGCCATGGGCCCTGGTCAAAAGTAGTGAACTATGCAGGAGGGAATAGGGTACCACTTGGGGCGCTAAAGCCAACATCTGAGAGATATTTTCTGGGGCGCACGAAGACATCATCAGAGATACATCTGGGACCATTAATTTTCTTTTAATGGCCTTAAGATTAATTAACTCTCCGGAATTGGCTGAGGCAACTTTTCTTTTTGGGGATAATCTCTTTTCAATCAAACAAAAGCTGAACTGTGGTGGGTTGAGTGGTTCGCCGTTATAAACGGTCATGGCTGATAGTGGCACTTCCTGTGTTTCTGTCTGCTACCCGAAAGGCCAAAGACCATGTGACATCATCAAAACACGACACCTGCTCCCCCTCTAGGATATGGTCCAATTGAAGTCTGCCTACCTTTACTTCTGTGAGTTCCCGCTTACCGGTCTGTCTGCACTTCTGCCTGTCATTACCTGCCTTCCTCAATGTCAATCCGTGCCTGTCTGACTGCACTTCTGTCTGCTTGCGCCTGTCTCACCTGTGGCTCCGTCTGGATCAAGTTCACAGGTGCCCTGGGCTCCAGGGGAGAGTGAGGAGGTACTGGTCCGGACCTGAACAGCCCGGGCTGTTCCGGAATGGAGAGAGCTGGAGCCACTGCCAACCCAGCCAAGTCGGTTCCGCCGGCCACAGCGTACGGCCCCGCCCCTCCCATCACAAAGCGGGCCGGCGACATCATGGCGGGCAGGTTGAAATTGAGGTTGGCAGGGTTATCGCCCCCGCTGGCCAAGCGCGAGTAGGGGGAGAGGGTGGAGGAGGGCACCAGGATGTAGGGAAGGGCCAGAGCGGGCACCGTGCCGGCGGGTAGGGTCAGGCTGCCTGGCGTTGGGCTGGCCGAGAGCAGGAAGTTGAGAGCGCTGAGACCTGGAGGTTGGAGAGGACGGTGAGGACGACATGTTCCCTGTGCGGTGGCCTAAGTTTGTCTAGTGCCCGTCTGGGTTCACAAAGTTGAGGAGCGGGGGGCAGAAAAACGTTGTTTCAACCAACACGTATGACAAAAGTCATGAGAACGTCTAGGGAGAAAGGCGTGACTGATAAAAGTCATGTTTCCCCCTTAAAAGGCCACAAAATCCCGTGACTGAGGTCGCTCAGTGAGGACCGTAATATAATATAAAGTATGCAAGTGGGGATGATTTCCTGTGTCACAAAGCAACTCTGCCTGACTGACCGGCTGTTCCAGACGGTCAAGACATACCCGCAGAGTTAGACACGAAGAGGTAGTGAGGGGGCTGGGCCGAGTCGTCGCGGGGGGGGCTGTGTCTGTCCACCTCCACATCCCTGGGGGCCCGCTCTCGGTGCCCAGGGGAGCTGGTCCTTGGGCTCATCTGAACGCTGTTCCCCTCCGAACTCCTTCCCTCACTCTTCTGGAGAAGAAAACACATCAGGTATTGGGGACTGTAGGCTGACGATGGGATATACTGACGTGATGTTGTCCTCTACTTCATGTCTCCATGACCCAATCAATCAGTAAAACTTCACAAAGCAACTCTGGAGGATAAAACGTCTGTGGATGATTATGTTGCAACCTTAAAATGCACGCCGAGTTGTCTCTCACCTTGGCATGCCATTAACCTCAGAGTCCTGCACTTCATTACAAATTGCTGCATATAGTCTTCTAAAGTCTTCTAAAGTACACTACTTTTGACTGGTTATCTCTCTATAATCTCTCTATAATTAAACCCTTTAACCCGGGGGTTAGTGTGCCATTTTGGACACGTTCATAGTGGACAGGGTCCCTTCCACCTTGGACAAAGCCTTTTGGGAGGGCCCTGGTGTGACCACTATGACATCAGCACCGCATCCCAAATGTACCCTACCTAGTGCACTCCTTTTGACCAGAGCCTAATTTGTGGTTGGCGCGTTTAGACAGACTGCTTTGTGTGTATGTGTGTCTCTGTGTGTGTCTCTGTGTGTGTGTGTGACTTCCCGGCAGTAACAGCTGGGTGGCTTACTTGCGGTAGTAAACAAAAGATCATTATAGGGAAGATCATTATTGACAAAAGAAGTGCATAACAAGCCACCCTGTCTACATTTGTAATGGTTTATTTGTAGTGTTTCTTATTAAACATATTTGAAACAAAGCACGTACTGGTCACCTGGGAAACCGACCAAGACTAAGACAGATGTTACAGGACCATAAACAGAATCGCCCTCGGACTTCAAATCACAACAGTTCGAATCGAAGCGACACAAACTGCTCTTCGCAATTTTCAGGACGAGGAGACGTTTAACTGCAACTTCCTGTTTCGATACGGATTACGGTACGTTGTGATGTGCCTGGATGTACAGGACGTCACGCTACGTATGTCCACCTCACCTCTGCACCGCAAGCTCACCTTCACTGGTAGTTCCATGTCAGACGACCCTCTCTTGTCTTTGTTCACCGTCTTCTCCCCGTCTTCATCGCCCTTCCTCTTTCCCAGCATGCTCACTCTGGGCCCGGGGGACTTTGGCGCGTCCGTCGTGAGGGGGTCACGCCCATCCTGTTCCGGCGGGCCCCCGTAGAGCATGACCACGGCCTGGGACAGGCTTGGTAGAAAGGCCAGCTGGTGCTGGGTCAGTGCTCCACCGTATGGGCCCATTGGGTGGACGGGCCTGGCCAGGGGGGCTGGACCCAGGGGGGTGAGCAGGGGGTTCCTAGATTGCAGGCTGGAGTGGCTGTCACTGCAAAGACAGAGGAACCGACTTAGACCACAGCTTCTCTCAGCAGTTTGGAGCACGCGGTGACCTCTCCCTGGCGCGTCCCCTCCTCCACCCCATCTCCATCCCTCCTGCACCCCATCTCCAGCAACACTCGGGCCGGCATCAGCCCGGAGGCAGCGGTGGCTTGGCCTCTGGGCATAACTCGCCGAAAACCCAGAGACGCTGAAGTGGCCGACTCATGGAAATGGGAGTCAGACACGGCGTTGGGCTCGGCTTGGATGTGTGTCTGTGTGTGTGTGCTACTTACTCTGCAGTAGTGGTTCCAAACGGCAGACTGCACACAGAGCTAATGCTCACACACTTTCTAGAATAGTCCACAGGCTGGGGGAGAAGACCTGGAAAGAGCCGAGTCAGACAGGAGACACTGCATTACATTAACAGATGTAACTTCATTCAGACCATTCAGGTTCGTAGTGTATGTTCAACTGACAACATGTCATTTAACTATCACACTAACCAGGTCACCTCTCCTAACACTTGACCTGTCAGAACCAAGCTCCGCCCACTGAGCCATGCGACCCATCTGGCATGTCAACTGTCACCGCCCCTTACCCGTTAGCTCTCGGCGTGGGCTGCTGGGGGCGGAGCTGACACGACGTTGACTGGCCACGGAGGTAGACACCACGCCGAAGGAGGCGTGACGGGACAGCTTCTGCTTCCTGCCGCCCAGAGCCGCAGTTGGCTGTTGCGCGGCTGGACGGGCCTCCGGGGGCTCGAGGGCCGCCACGACCTCAGAATCCTCTGTGAAAAAACCTCAGAGCGGTCGGTGAGTTCTGAAGTGAAGGGCGAAATAAACCTGGACTCTAATCTCTTTTCCACTCTGTTAGAATTTGTCAGTAGACAAGTTTATGCTCAGTGGTGGTAGTATCCATCTACAATATATCCAATATATCTTTATATTCACTGTAAAACCGCTTAAAAGACAGTAGAGTTTCCCGTAGATCTTCTACAGGACTGAGTTTTTTTTTTTTTTTTGAACCCTGATCACCACTTTGGAAAGTATTTTAATTAATGCGTTTAAGTTCCTATCCTCCGGGAACAAATACAGAAACTCAGTTAAGTCAGACTCACCGGGATCGATGTGGAAGTCAGCCGGGCCGATCCATTTGTACACCGGCTTCCTCCCCCTCTTATCTTGAACGTGGACCTTCTTGATCAGTCCCAGACTTGTGAGGACGTTGGCGATGTCATAAAGCCGCCGCACCTTGGCTGCAGACGACAGGTTACAATGTCAGACTGTGGTGCACGGAAGACAGACAGTGACGTCACCCGCTGAGGTGGCAGTGTGTTGGGATTCGAGAAGGCGAAGCTGATGACAGAAGCTGTTTCGTAGCATTGGTGTGGACCTCCCTGACATATCGTGCGAGAGACCCCCCCGTCTGCTCGCCGCGTCATCATGGGATTCCGGTCAAAACAGCGGACTGCGCAGGAACCAGGAGGCTTACTTTTGTGCTTGCTGCTGTTGGCCGTGTCCTGGCTCTCCTCAATGAGGATCTTGGCGGCCACGTCCAGGGTCACCGTCTGGGTTTTGGACACCAGGAAGAGCATGACAAACTTCTGACTCATGATGCGCAAGGACTTGTCTTTGCGCCTGCTGGCAGCTGCTGCAAAACAGACGAGCGGAACCACAAAAAACCAAGTCAACAACAAAATAAACAACCGCCACCAGATCAGATATGACGCCTTTTAACACAGATCACCGTCAGTTACCGAGACCTGAAATGTCTAGTCAACAGCAGTGGTTCAGCGTGAGTGTTTCTTAACGGCACTGACGCCGTACAGCAGCAATGGGGTCAAGTGTGTTTCCACCAGACACACAGTATCAAATGAACACACACAGCTCTAAATTAACAGTAGTCATTAGTCTTTCAGCACAAGCCAATTACAGCGTTCCTCCTCGTTACAGAGATAGGCGCCACACTTTTTTTTCTGGGGTGATGGGATTCTTCGCATTTAGGCGTGCGTGACGAGCAAATGTGCCGTGTGAACGGGTTGGCTAATGTGACTGGAAGATTACAGCAGAGGCCCGGCAACAGAGGTTTTGATGGGGAACATATTAACCACCGATACCAAACGCCCGTTGGAGTTAATTAGTCAGGAAACAGTTTGACTAATAACAGCACCAGCGCTGTAAATACAGAACTGAACCAAGATCAGTTTCTAAAGGCAACTTCTCCCAACTCCTGTTTCAGAGACAGTTCAACAGAATGCACATTTCAGCCTTGTTGAAGTTAACCGTACCTACAGTTACTGGAATTCAGACAGAATCCGACATCATTTCTTTCTTTACTTGACATTTGGTTAAAACATAAAAGGCAAATTTCCAGTACATAGTCACCCAAAGAAATCGCACCATATTTTACATCAGGCTTCACCCATACTAAATTATAATCCAACCACTGTCCATCACATGACACCCATATGCCCAGGCTATGAGGGTGCCCAGGCTATGAGGGTGCCCAGGCTATGAGGGTGCCCAGGCTATGCACTGAGCTACGCGCGACCATTATCGGGTAAAACGCTAAACTGACCCACCGTCCGTCTCCAGTGTCAACATCGTCCTACTCACCGTGGCTAGAGTCTCCGCCACCTCCCTCCTCCGCGATGCCGGCTGGGCCCCCCGCCCTGAGGGCGCCCTCCCCGGCCTGCTCCATGTGGAGGTGGTAGAGCTGCTGTCGGCCCAGCCCCTGCAGCTCGGTCAGGGTGGAGGCCAGGCGACGGCGTCCGTGCCAGACGTACTGGTTCTTGGCCACCCGGCCCACGATCATCAAAGACTCCAGAACGTTTATGATGTCATAGATCCGCCGCCGCTCCACCCCTAGTGACAAACAGACACAACGTGATATTAGTGTAATGTAAACTAGTTGTACGACTAAGCTATAACTAAGGTGCCTCTGTCGGGCCCAATGGAGATGAAATGATAAGGTGAGGTAATTCATGTTTACTGGGCTGCTAGACACAGGCATGGTCTCCTTCATACAGCATCCTGTCTCAGAAATGGGCATGGTCTCCTTTATACTGCATCCTGTCTCAGAAATGGATATTGTTTACTTTATACTGCATCCTTCTTCTATTCTGGAAAGTACCCTGGGATACGGATACAAAAATGTCTCGCTATCCATTGCAACACTCTCTAAAAATCCAATATTTCAAATGGATATAACGTTAGCTTTTTCCATTATTATCTTGCTTTCTGTGTGACTTCCAATTACAGCAGCATTTAGGTTTTTTTCAACAGCCTTCTGGCAATTTGAAATTCTCCAGACATTGAATGGAGGAGTGATAAAAATGTTATTTGGGGGTGACTGAAACACATAGACCTGTACTTGTTCAATAAAATACCCTAATGAACATGACCCAGGAGCAGCTAAAAAAATCCCTCTTTGGTTTCATTGGCTCTTACCGAGGCAAGTAGCCACCTTGTCCAATGAGATGCTGGTGTTGTCAGAGGTGGGATAGTCCGGGTACAAGGACAGGAACTTCTGGCACAGAAGGCCCAGACTCTTCTGCTTCCTGTTTGGCTTCCTTTCACCTTCGTCCTCCTCCACACCCTCGTCTTCTTCCACGGCGTCAAACTGAGCGGAGAGAAAGACCTCCATCAATGACTAGAGTTGGAAACACTCCACACAGCAAGACACTTTGAAGATTTCAGTGTGCAGGAATATATGAATTTCGTACTAAAATCCAACGGGACGATAATAATGACACCCAATTATGGAAAGCATATCCTGCAAGCACATAATAGGTATAATAACCTTCTGTAATATAAATCCATATTTTTAAGAAAACGCTAATTACTGGTCCAATGGCATCCATTACCATCATCTATGGGTCGGTGTTAGTGACAATCCTAACCTGAGACTTATGGGCCCTAGTCAAAAGTAGCACAGAAGACGTAGCCATTTTGGAAGCGGAGAGTTAGTGGTCAAAGGGGTACCTGGCACGGGTCATCAACCTCGACGTCCATCACTCCCGCTGCCCTCTCATTCTCTATAGGCCTGAACAACACCTTTCTCATCTCTCGGTCACGGATGTCCGGGCTGGCGGCGCTGATGAGCATCTTCAGGTTGGCCGTGGGGGTCCAGGGATCCAGGTGGGGTTGGGCGCCCCGCTCTGGGTGCTTAACCGGGGTGATGTGATGGTGTTCAGGGGTGGTGGCTTTCTTGCCATTCGGCAGCATGGTGACCGTAGTGTCCTTTTTGTGTGGGGTAGTCCTCCTTCGCTCCACAAAGATATTCTCCTATGAAGGAGAGGAATTGTTATGAACTCTGTCTATGTGGGAGCAGTGATATGAAATGAAGAATATTTATAAGTAGAACTATTTATATGTAGCAAAGTATAGCAATAACATCTGTATAACTCAAGTATATGTGAGAAAAATGTTTGTGTGTATATATATATATATATATATATATAGACCTCCAGTTAAGGCCATGAGATATGGTAGCCTCACAGTTTATAAGTTTGCAAGATTGAATCCCAGAGCAGACAAGTCTGTTGTTCTGTCCTTGAGCAAGACAGTAAATCATAATTGGCTCCAAGGTTACCATAAGAAATGGCTGATCACCTGGCTTTTCAAAATCACACAAGTGAACAGAACAATGTGTACACGCATTACAAAGGAAAAGGATAAGCATCCGCCCAGTCATAATCCATTGTACACCTATGTAACAGTTTCATGGAAAGACAAATTGAATGCTGTTTCTGAGTGAGTCTCTTGAAAAAGCAATGAAATGGGTTGTTGTACACGGAATTAAAAAAAAACTGACCTTCTGATAATTTCTGCCTCCAACTTCCTCCAAGTTGGCTTTACTCTTCTTGGGACTTATAAGATCTCTCAAAGTTAGACATTCAACTTCCATCTGAAAAACAGTAATATAAATGCCTCTGTTGAGGCTGTTGTTGTGTACAGAAAAGCAACTTGCAATTTAGCTAGTTTCATTAACCCTAACCCATCTCTCAGTCACAACCTTCGATAGTCTAACACACCAGATAGAATGATCGGTGTAATACAGAGTCATAAGATATCAGTGGTCAGTGGATTTTTGGCGCAAAGACCTACTAGCCCACCTAGCTAGCTCTAAGTGATTGACATACTGTAGCTAGTTAGCTGCTTTCTATCCAAACCTATTTCTGACTATTGCTAACTACTACTGTGAATGCTCTGATGGCAGGTAAATACAGAATAACTACTTAACTAACGATAATTACATGATATAAATAAACTGCAAAATAGGATTTTGTTAAGCAAGTACTTTGGCAAAAACGGACATGTAGTACATGTAGTTACAGGTTAAGTAGTTTCTGGCCCATTTAATCATGATTAGCTATGTGTTAACTGTCTACAAGCTACCATGTTGCACTAAGAGAGTATTACTGTTAATCAGTTATTAAGAAAATGTTTGTATACATTACCGAATCTACTGAAGCTAGATTACTTTTTGTAGCAGGATAAGATTTAGGTAACATTAACGCTAAAGTACTAGTACTCTACTGTATAGCTTGAAACTTCGCTAAAAACCCCCAGCCAACTAACCCAGCAAACTCCGGATTATTTAGCTACTCACCTTCACTTCAGTGTTTCTTAAGAAATAGATCTCAGTAATGTATGTCCAGTTACACAGATGTATAGTTGGCACGTTGTTTCTTCAAATCACCATAATTGTCTTTTCTGAAATAAGCGGGCTTTCCATAGATCCTGCTGAAATTCATAAGCAGCTCCTGCCCTACTGACGTTACTGGAGTTGGAATTGCATTACTGAGTCAGCGTATAACCAAAAACACCCGCTAAAGCTTGTTTTCTGGCGCTCACATGCGTTTCACTTAGTTAAGCCAATCAGAATCTAGATGTTGAGACCCGTAATATTGACTCATCCAATCGGCAAGGGGCAATAACCACGCCTCCAGACATTTCTTGGCGGGGCACTCGGCGCGTTCTTGACTTGGAGCTGGAAGTCAAGTGCTGCTCAGTGAGTGCTATTATCCTGTTCAGAGAGGCATAGCCTCGCACCTTAGAAACCCTATTAATACACCTAATCACATATGCTTTATTGTTGTGTGTATACACCTATGGACCCACCGGGGTTTAATCTAATTAGCTTTCCAGGCTCAGGGAAACAGATGGGACACGGGTTGTGGGTGCCGCTCATTTTACCTGTGGCACCGCGCGAAA
The DNA here is from genome assembly GCA_016801175.1 of Esox masquinongy. NCBI lineage: Eukaryota > Metazoa > Chordata > Actinopteri > Esociformes > Esocidae > Esox > Esox masquinongy. The sequence continues at coordinate 34,974 of JACXGI010003788.1, forward strand.
AGTTGTAATGTGAGGACCCCTGTACCCAGTGCCCCGCCTTCAGGCTTTCCAAGTCTCTCGAGTTGTCCGGGTTTTTACATAATCCACGCCAAAACATTTCAAGACGCCTTTTTTATTTTAGAATATGAAATAATAAGCAATTTATAACAAGTCTTATGTGCGTTCAATAAACATATCATTAAATGAATTATTCGGGCGATTGCTGAATGAAGCAAGACAATGGTTATATGGACAATATATTAGGGATGGGCTGTTCTTATCTCGCTGCATAGTGGAGTTTCTGGATAAAGCCTCTGCTTTGTATATTTGCAATATACTAGAAACCTCCGAAGTGCCTTATTGCTCTTATAATCCGTACCAATGCAATTATAACAGTAAAAGTAAATTTTATGTCAAAACCATGGGGGTGGATACTTTTAGCCAATCAGCATTCAATGCTTGAACCGCCTGGTTCATAAATAGATATATTGCACATTTAGACATGCAAAAAATCAACTCAGCAGTTAGCCATTTGCTATCCCTGCATCTATCACTGTATACTTGAACAGGTCTGGAATTGTACTTTGTGTAACCATGTGGATTCAAAACTATGGCTCCTCTTGTTGAAAAACTCTCACACAGATAGTTCCACATGGACACCTTATTCAATTCAATGACGGCCAGGACACCAGGTAGCTCACCCGTTGTTTAAAACTGTTTGCAATGATTTATTAAACCCAAAAACTGCACAGATAAAACTTTATTTGTATCGATATATATATAAAACATTTTATTATAATGTTGTTGCAGTATATTCTTACCACTAAGTACCTACTGCACCTTGGATGTGTTTTGAAATAACATTTTGATTCAACTCCAAAATCAAAGCATACTCTGATCACATAGTTTTTGACCTGGTGAAATATTGAGCAGTTGAACTTTTGTCTGTGTCAAGCCTCCCTCTCTGACATTTCCCTAAGACCCCTGGGAATTCCGGGAAATCAATATGAATTTGACCGACCATAAGCGTTTGCCAACTGCGGTGCTTTTAATCTTTCCGACTACCAGCGTTTTAGCTGCATGAAAACATTTATATAACATTTCATTCCTGCAATGCTGTGCTGTTGTATCGTTATTCGTCTGATTTTTTTGTTATCATTCCTGTACAGTAGGGAAGTATTCATAATGAACCACATCACAATGTGCTTTGTGCTGCTATAATAGGAAGCTACTACGGGGTTTGCATTCAAATGAAGCCCTGTTTATAGAGGAGAATTCTGGCAGAGGGGCAAAGTGCCGTGGCGGTGCCCCAGTGCAGCTCTGCCATGTCATTGCTAATTAGAGCGCACAATTGGAAGCTGCCTCCTGATGAAACCGTGGATGCATCCCAAGTAGAACCTTAACCTTGGACAGATTTGACTGGGCTGTAAAGAAATTGGCTACCCGTTTGGGACACATTCTGTGTTATTTCCTTTGGCACGGCAACAGGACGTGATAGGAATCGTCCCGCTAACTAGCACTGTAACGACGTGTGGGCGCTTGGCTAGCAGGTCAATTAATCTGAACAGTCTTGCGGCCCTTTTAGGCCTTGAACACCTGGAAGTTGTGCTCCAGGCCCAAAGCCACGAAGGGCAAACAGTGCAGATGTGGAATCACGGTGGCTTGGCGAAAGACCCATTTTTTGTTCGGAATATGCGTACTTGTTGTTTAACTGCAGGCACCATATTAGACACCTCTGCAGTCTCCCTCGCAATTTCCTACAGTCCACTAGGTCAACACAAGTGCCTCATGCCCATTGCCTTCTAGTAGGTTTGCGGCCTTCTAAGACATTGTGGGTGGGCGATTAAGCCACTGAGTTGTTTGATACTACTGCCAGGCAACTGTGTTTTGTGCGTTGGATACCTTGGAACCTTGGAATAAACCTAAAGAAGTGCTCGGGCCTAACAGCTGGCCTGGACAATTTCCTTCTGGCCTTGCCAGGGTGAGAGATTTTAAGACTATGTCTACACTACCGTAAAGGTCAGCTTTGCTTTCCTGGATGGCTAAGGTTGTTATACTGGATTTAATAGTGTACCACCTCATTCAGGAGTGAATGTCTGTTGGCTTTTCATTGCTGAGCATTCACAGGTTTGAGAGAGAGAAATAAGGAGAGATGGCCAAAATGGAAGAAAAGGTTTCATTTTTATATTTTGAAGTATTCAAAAAATCTTGGCTGATTTTGACTGGCAGGACCAAGACAATCTGTTGTCACTTGGGCCTTAATGAATAGAATCTGGTGTGTTACTGTAGGGCTGGAAAAAAAGCCTGCACGTCCAGCAGCCCTCCTGGACCAGAGCTGCAGAAATAAGGCATTTTCCCCCCTGATACCACAGTCCCCCTGACTCTGAGATGACAGTGTTTGGTTTTCGTGTGTCCATGGCAACACAGATGGAACAAACATTTAGGAAGGCCTCTATAGACCACAACAGCTCTCTACTAAACATGGCATGCTGAAGAAGCAAACAACTGCTTCCAAAGGGGCGTAAACAAGTGTTCCATCTGTCATTGGTTAGGTGAATGATTGCCTCTTCACCGCTAATACACAGTAGCATATGTATACCACATAGCTCAGTTGGTAGAGCATGGCACCAGCAACGCCAGAGTTGTGGGTTTAATTCCCACAGGGGTCCAGGACTGAAATGAATGAAAATGTATGCTGGCAGTACTGAGAGTCGAGCTGGATGCGCCTCTGGTAAATGATGTGAATGTAATGTAATTGTGTGTGCTATAAGCATTGGTTGATAGATCCTCTGGATTGTAACTGATGTAAAACTCCCTAAATAGCTGTTAACACAAACCCTAACATGCATTAGAGTCATTCAGAGAAATCCTCCTCCTGACATATGCATGCAATAGATAAGGTGTCCAGTGACTCCTTGTGGTTGTTAGGGGGCCTGCAAGCTCAATTGAGGTTGATGAAAAATGTGTTTTCCTCAAACTGCATAGGTTTTGGCGGACACTTCCTGGTTGAGCAAGCACTGTGAAAAGAAGCAAAGTGGCTTGGAAGGATGAGCTAAGGAGGACATATGGCCCACTGCAAATCCTTTACAATATGACATTCACTTTGCAACAAATGGAAAGTCTCTGTCATCAACACAGAGGGAACTATGGATGTTAGAAGGGATGGTCAGATTGTCAAAATGGTGGCACAATGAGTGCAGCAAATTTCTCTGGCCCAGTGTGATGAATCGGACCATGACATATGGAACCGGGCCTTCCAACATTTGAGGGGAAGACCAGGAACTGGACTGAAGACTCATCAAAATGATATGTACTGTCTATAATCACAGGCTGAATTGCTGAAGGAACTTATGTGGTGTAGTAATCCCCTTCTAGTCTTTAAGACACAGGAAGGAGCTCTATGCAACATCCCCAGTTTGCTTTGTTTGGATAGGGAGAATTGGGGGAAACTGTTGAAGTATGATTTTATGAATCTGTTACTATACATGTCAACACTTTGTTTGTGTTTTTCAAATACGTCATTCTGTGAATGAATGATATTATGGACAACAATGAGATTTTATTAGAACTGTATTTTCAATTGCAGGGTTACAATTTTAGTAAGACCATTGAATTAACCAAAGAATCAATGGAAGTAACCAACTGTTATCCATGTCGGATGAAATGTATTTGAAATAGACTACTTTTGATCCTTTGGCCTACATCACTTCTAGATGTTTATCTAGTCTGTCTGAAGTTAGCTGAAGTTTGTAATTGCTGTTGAAAAAAATCTATGTGCAATAAATCACATGATTTCCAGTTAAATACACCTGTCTCTGGGAAGTCCTACAGTTCGATGGCCCTAACAAAAATGACATCATGAAGACTAAGGAATATTCAAAGCAAATCCGGACAAAGTTTCTTCAAAAGCATTAATCTGGGGTAGGATATAAAAATGTTTTAAATTACATTTTAAAGAAACCTGTAATGACAAACCATTATACATCAAGTTGTATAATAGTGCCATTTTCCATTAATTGTTACTTTTTTTGACCAATTAACTCTACACAAAAGACCACAAATTGGTCAAACAACACAAAAGTGTTGAGCCAGTGGGCTCTTTAGACAGCATTCTATACATTACAGGCCTGTTGAGAAACATTTTAAAACATTGTGTACACCAATAAACACAACCCTTTTGTAGTTTCATTCCACTTTCATTTCTTAACTATTTCCATGCCAACCACAGGCATTTACAAGGTCTTTGAGATGGATCCAGGGAGTAAATATGCAAAGTGGTATGTTTTGTCTTGCACTCAGACGGACCTGTTAGTCAGATAAGGTTCTATGAGTCATACAAAGGAAGTAACTTTTAACCCTAGCATGGCCAATCTCAACCAGTCACAGTGGTTTGGTGGGCAGTCTATTATCCTATTGCACAAATCCCTGGCAGGATCTTGTTAACAGGGACAAGTTGAGACTTGTCCATTTATCTCAATCTCTTTTGACACCTTTTAAATTGTCAGTAGCTCCACTGGGTTTCAGTTTAGATTTATAACCCAAAGAGTTATTTGACTTCTCTGCATGAAGATGTCTGACCTGAATATGGAGTTTGACTCCTGGTGGCAGTATATGGGCCTGATTTGGTGAATCCAGTGGTAATTTTCCACTCAGTTGATTTAATAATCACGAAGGGTTTGGGCTTAAATAACCTTTTACTAAAGGTTCCAAAAAGTTGTTTTTGGATTGCCGGCGGAAGCTGACGTTAACGAACGAAGAAGCATTCCTGTAATGGTCAATGTTTCCGTAATGGTCAGGACTGTGGGAAAGAACAAGACATGGAAGCTGTTGAACAAAAGAGAGTAAACAGAAAACTTAATGTATTGTAATTGTGGTTGGAAACATCTCAGGGTGAAAGAGGCTGACGTTGCCAATATCAGAGTGGTTCAGTCTTACATGGAGGCAGTCAAAAAGAGTTGCAGGAGCCTTTGGCCTGATGCTAGTTAAATCCAATATGACTGCACTGTAACATACATAGCAGACAGCATTTTAACAGCAGAATCTAGGGATTCGTCAGGGGAAAGATATAGACTTGGTATCCTTTTTAGTGATGGTGTTGAATGTCATTGAACAACATTGAGAAGAATTCAGAAAAGATCAACAATGTTGTTTCACCAGTCTCTTCTCCATGGAATACTGTAATGAAAAAAGTAAAGTGTAAAGTGTGATAAAAGTGTCAATGAGTAATGGAATGTTCTTCCATGTACAAGAAGTTAAAAAAAGGCCGTGTTCAAGAGGATCAAGGTGACTGCTGACAACTGCCAAATAACTGATCTACAAATCTTGCATAATTAATAATGACTCATTATCATTTGTAGATCTGCCAGTCAGTCCCAATTTACTTATGATACATTGTGGTTTTGATCCTCTTGAAAGTGGCCAAAAAATTCTCTACATAAAGATCACCACCCAATGGCCCCGACATGGCTTTGTCCTGGCTAAACCTGGCTGCATCCACATATGCCCCCTCAACGCTAGTTGGATGTTGCGTGAACCCTCGCATGAGCACTTCGACAGGTAGTGCACAGTTATAAGCCACCCTGAATGGCAGAGTACTGTCTTTTCAGTGTGCTACAGCTCTGTTGAGCTGAAGTGGTGCTAGGGAGCCATTTGGGATGCATTCACTGTGTAAATGGGGATGTCTTTAATCAATGGGTCTGGCGCTGGGCCCATGTCAGCTGCTGAAATATATGGGAAACCTGGCTCCCTATATTCCTGTGGCTCTATCAGAGGACAAATTGTTATGGTTATACACTTCTACAAATGCACCATTGATTTATTCATTAAGCTAAGGTGAAGAGCTGAGGCATATTTCACTGTGCTTGCATTTGAGAGTTGAGCCTATTTGTTTGAGGAAACCCAGTGCCCCCTCCAGACCGATCCAACTCCCTACATAGTGCCCAACCTCTTAGAAGTGTCCAATAAGCCAAGATCAAAAGCAGTGCACTAAAAACCGTTATGATTTGAAGGTCTAGCATTAGAGACGATGTGGCCAGGTGAAGAAGTGCCCATTGGCCCCCTTTGATCATAGTGTTGGTAGTCCAGCCCTGCTGATGAATGGCACACTTAATTATTTAGCTCTCTCGCTAGCACTCACTCAACACACCAGAGATCAATATGGCTCTTAAAGGTTGGAGTGTCAGTGTTTTGATATTCATGTAACAATTCGCTGTGGTATCTTAAGCCCACCAAATTCAATTGGATTCAAGATATGTTACACAAATAGCTTTTTGCAGCAACATATATAAATATTGAAAGTGGTGATGTAATACACAATTAAGTTCAAGTACAGAAAAAAATTGACCTGTTTTGGCTCATGAGCACTACTTGTGAAGTAGCAGCAGTGTTTGTTAAGTCATACCCCAAAAATGTAGTTGACTTGACCTATACTCATATTTTTGTCCAAAACTTAAATCTTAGAAAAAAACACTTTAAAACAAACTCCCTCCTATAACAGACAATTTACAAAATGCTAAGGAGTTTGAACTGGCCAATCAGAAGCCTAGAATAGTATGTGCTGGACAAACAGCTGTCTGGTCACATCAATATTTTTAGGACTTACAAGGCAGCTAACAATAACAGCTCCCAGTTCATTGCTGAAAATGTGCTCTCATTAAACCTTTCTGTTGAAATATTCTGGGAAAATAAAAAGCAATGTTGTCCTTGGACACTGTAGAGTGAGTGCTTTTGGTGTAGAGGCAAGGTTGTCCTTAGATGTTGAATAGTTAGTACTCTTGGTTGAGGGATGAGGTTGAGTTTTGGTGTTGAGTAATGAGTGCACTTGTTGGATGGGTTTTGGGGGAATTTCGGCAGTTTACGCACATTTATTTTCTAGCTTGCTTTTGATTTGCTAAAGTTCGCATACTGTGATTTGTCAGACACAAAACACAACATCAGGGGCTGAACAGGGTGATCTTATTGCTGGTGGGATATGTTAATTTGTAGGTGGGGAGAATTTGAAAATATTTTAGTTGTTGAAAGAGATAGGAGGAGATTGTTTTAAAGTGTCTTACTTCAGTGAAATTTGAAAAATGTGAATTTGAAATGAGTTATAGTTTGCTATCTGAGAGAAATTAAGAAGGTATACTGTGCTCTAAAAAACATTAAAACGTAGATAATCTTTAGCACAACCAGACCACCCCTAATAACAAAACCAATATTTTCAATAACCTACTGTAAGTATTACCAATCAACATCAACCAACAGCATTGCATGCACAACTAAGAAGTATGAAGTTGTAGAAATTAATATAGGAGGACCAATGCATTAGTATTTATCTTAAAGATTTCCTAGTTAAGTGTACTCAGAAAGGCCTTCATTTTACACTGACTCCAATATGAAAAATATACCCTGTTTTTATAACTGAACAAGAAAGGGATGGTACGAGTCGAGCTTGGAAGAAACATAACATCCTCCCATCTTCCCGTAGCCTATTCCATTATCTAGGCCTGTGATAAAACAGGGCTGTGCTTTTCACTGAACGAGCCTTGGTGATTTCATCCCTAAGGCCAACATTGCTGTTATTATCTTCAAAACACTGACCTTGCCCAAGCCTAAGGCTGGAAATTCCGTAAAATATCCTAGCAACGTCCTTTGTTTACAATATTAAGCATTTTTTAAATATCTATTGTGCGTCTCCATGAAATTTGTTAGGTACGGTCTGGAACCAGAAATCACATTTTGCAGTACCATTTTGAAAATACCAATCAATTTTTTTCACCCATGAGACCCAAATTATTGTACTTGTACACAAAACCCCTGATTTAGACAAGACCGAATGAGTTATAGATACACTATGCCCTTATAGCCAATCCATTTCTGTATCCAGGTACACCACTAGTGCAGTGGTATGATTACAGCCTGCTATTTTCTCTGGTGCTCTGTGGACACATCATTATCCTCACCTGCTTTTGCTTCAGGTCATTTGTTCATTCACTCAGGTACACTGGACGCAATGTTTTTGATTTTAAAAAAAACAAGCAAAAACAAGAATGATGCAATTTGATTCAGTCAGCCTGCAGTATCTATGTCTGTGAAGGTAAACATTTCTATCACATTAGAGCTCTCCACCACCACTCCTCCCATAGTCAGGCACTTTAAAACCAGCGCTGCATGTATGCTAACAGGCTGATGGAATGGCTCATAAGGCCTGGGCTCCATTTCACGACTGATTTCCCTGACGCCAGACAGAGTTTCTGCACTGAATTCAAAACACCCTTCACTCCTACAGCACACGTATGGGTTAGCAGCCCTCCCTCACCATACTTCTCCTTTTCCTTGTACTTCTCTTTCACCTCTGCCATTGCCAGTGTCACAACCAGGTACAATTCAGAATTGACTGCAGTGAGTCGTGAATAGATAAGGGATTGGAGAAGGAGTCTCCTCAATCTATTTAGAGGATCTTTAGTTTGGAGTCTGTACAGTAAAGGTTTGCAACATCTGTAATTAAACAATGAGAAATGATCAATATGTCACTGCATACGGATGCTCTTAGCCATATACACCATTATGTTTCCAATTACTATTGTAAACTAATCAACAATGTGCCTAGAACATTAAACATTTAATATTCAGTCATGCCCGTTTCATACTAGGTGATGCATCGTGCCTAAGAACAGCCCTTAGCTGTGATATTTTGGCTCAAATATACCATGACTTTCTACAAATGAGCAGCCAAGAACCAAACAATCCTGTTTGTAATAGGATCTCTCTGTGGCTGGGACACTCTCTGTCTTTGAAAGTCCTCCGGTCTGGTTCAGGGTTTTGTTGTGGCTGTGTTATGGATACCCATGATGCATCTCACAGCCAACATTCAAATGACTATTCACCCCCAGCAAATGACAATAACAGCATCTCATTGTGTTCAATAGGTAAGGTGGTGTGTGTGTGTGTGTGTGTGTGTGTGTGTTTTACTCTCACTTTCAAATTTCCCTTGCAGGAAATGTTTATAATAACATCTCATCTGGTTCAATAGGCAACGTAGAATGTTTGTCCTTCTCAGCTAGGGCATGTTTGTAGTCTGCTGAGAGGTTAATAAAAAACGATGACCCCCCCTTTTGATGTTTTCAAATTAAGAATAATATCTGATCAAATTAGCAATAATTAGGTCTCCAGCGTGGTGTCTCTTCTTAGCTGATATTAGCTCCTATAAGCTAAGTTTAGGCTCCGGTGATTTCCGTACTTAGGACATGCCTAGGGTTCAGACAGTATTGTGTTACTGGCGTTATGGCATTTACTGTAAATGCTGTGCTGCGACTGTATGCGATGACAATTGTGTCCACCAGGTGGCTCCCTCTGCCCTTATGCCATTGCTTTCCCTTGTGAGTGAAACAGCCGCGTATCACACAGCAATGCAATTATCTGCTAGGTCAGTAGTGCGGTACAACGATGCCGTGGCACCAAGGCCAGATGTTTTTACCTCAGTCCTGCCTCTGTGTTCGCTCTCAATCATTTGCATTCTTAAGTGTATGTGGGCTATATTAGATGTTGTCCATTTACAGTCATGTATCTATACCATATCTTATGTCATACTGTACATGAATGCTCCGCTGCATTCAGTATATCTTGGAGTTATTGTTTTTTTCTAAAAAGGTTATGGTATATAGCAGGTCTTTCAAATGTTTTGAGATATGTATTTATTCATTTACCAATCTTGTATTTACAGTATATGCTTCCCTTTTTATACATTTACTTCTAATTATGACAGGTTTGATACTTCATAACACAGACTAAAGGAAGGATTTTCTTCTAAAATTCACAGACTAAAACCACAGGGGAATCTTCATAAAGGTCATCCCAAAGCCCACAAATGTTTCTGCTTTTTCAGGCTTTCTTATAGACGACCAAGCAGTGTTAACACTGGATGAATGACTCCATACTCCGAGGACCCCTTCCCTCCCTGTATGATGACTAACCCATCCTGGTGAGACACAGCAGCACAGACCGGAAGTAACATCTGGCTTAATGGCTACACACTGGTTCCATCTCAAAGTGATTCCTCATATGCTGTCTTTTCACCTTTGTCTCAAACATATCGGAGCTGAAGGTTCAGAGTTCCTCTTCTCAGTGTAACAGGTGGGATGGAGCCGAAGATTCTGGGTTCCTCTTCTCAGTGTAACAGGTGGGATGGAGCAGAAGATTCAAGGTTTCTCATTTTAGTGTAACAGGTGGGATGGAGCAGAAGGTTCAGGGTTCCTCTTCTCAGTGTAACAGGTGGGATGGAGCTGAAGATTCAGGGTTCCTCTTCTCAGTGTAACAGGTGGGATGGAGCAGAAGATTCAGGGTTCCTCTTCTCAGTGTAACAGGTGGGATGGAGCAGAAGTTTCAGGGTTCCTCTTCTCAGTGTAACAGGTGGGATGGAGCAGAAGATTCAGGGTTCCTCTTCTCAGTGTAACAGGTGGGATGGAGCAGAAGATTCAAGGTTCCTCTTCTCAGTGTAACAGGTGGGATGGAGCTGAAATGACAAATTATAAACCAACCAAACAGGCAAAGAAACAAAATAATAAAACAGTCCCAATCATCACTTGAGTTGGCTAGCTTTCTTGATTAAACTCTTCCACAATGACACTCGGACTAGGTCACTTTCTAAACTTAGCTCTGTCACTTGCTACCACTCTCTGACTCGCTCATCTTCTCACACACTACCCACGCCTACACTCTCTCATTTTTTATTCTTCCATCCGTGCTGTAATCTTATTTCTAAATAGTCACCTTGGGCAGTCCAGTAGGGTAATAGTGACAGTTACATGTCTTAATTCCACCACATTCCCCTTGCAAAACCCTGCCCAGTCCGGGTACCTCTGAACACAGATATAAGGATATACCCACAGGACAAGATATACCCCTGTCCAATTAATACCCTTGCTGTGACTATTGTCACCATATTGCCCCATTAAGTTGACACGGTGGCAGTTCTTGTACCAGAACGCACCCTTATATGACAGGGCACAGTTGGTGACCGCAATGTCGTTGTCATTGTCATAAGTGGAGAAGGGCCGGTCCTGGCAGTGTACCCTTAGAGCTCCTGTTTGACCGTTGGGGACCCACCTACATCTCAGCCTCTGCACACACACTTTTTCTCCCCAAGGGGGTGCACCCCAGCTGTCACACCCACATGACGTCAGGCTTTGAAAAACCCCAGTGGAGTCTTCAGGGTCAACCTAATTGTATACTGTGCTCTCCTGGGGGACATCGGTAGCGGTGTCCTTGTTGGTTTGTTGAAAGTGTAGGGTTTAATTTGCTCCATATGACCTACTTTTATCCCTCTGGTCGCTCAGTGAATACCAGCCACTCTGCAATGTTCTTCCTCACCACAATGTAGGGTCTTGATTTTCCAATAATCCTGTATCTTGTTTCTGTCTGTGATTGTGAACCGGCACGCGATCTCAGATTCTCTGACGTCCTTCTATTGTAAGTCCTTTTCCTTCTTCCCGAAGCCTCTTCGACGTTCCTGAGGTATCCAGATGGCCTGGGTTCTTCACCTCCTAGTATGTGGAATGAGCAATATCCAGTAGACAAATGGGTCTGATTGTTGGACGCCATCACCAACGCTGGCAGGTGGTCCTCCCACTTCCGCTTTTTGTCCAGTAGTCCCTGTCTGAGCCTCTAGTGTGTCCAGGCTGTCTAGATGTGTGGCAGATACATCTAACAACGTAATATTTCACTGGAGGTCTGGTGCTTCTCCCAGGTAGGACTTGATCATGCTGAGGCATTTTGATCCCACTTGGTTTGGCAAATTTCCTGAGACAGATGTTCCTGGCGTGCAAAATTGTTCCTTCAAGGCACTCCAGTTGTGGAAGATAAAGGCCTCACAGACAGTGTCACTGCTGCTCTTCTCACTGTGCCTTGCGATTTGTTGCCGAGTCAAAGCAATTTTTGCAGTCATCTTTTGTGTTTTTGTTCACTGCGATGGAGACCTCATTAACTCACGTCACTGGGTAAGGGCCTTTCTGTCAGAACGTCTGCAAAGACACAACTGAGAAACCAAGAGGGTTTTGTCAGGAACTCTTAACCCCTGGTGTTGGCACATCAATTTGACATCAGCACTACCTCGTCAAAAGCTGTGAACGGTAGGGTATAGGGTGCCATTTGGAACGTAAGCTGTAAGTAATCCTGCAGTGGGAGAAAAGGAGGACTGTTTTGGTTGTTCTCATCTGCTTTTTTTCGGGACATTTCACTGTGAACTGCAATGCTAGTGCCTGACCTCCATTTGAGTTTTTGAGTACTCTGGCACTAACATACTTGACCTTGGGTGTGGCCCAGAAAAGACTGTGAAACCAGAGTTGTTTTACAGCTGCACAGCATTCATACTTGTTTTAGCAATTCTCGTCAGTATTCAGTCTGGCTGGAAGATGCACGCAGCTGAGCGAGGCAGAAAGACACTGGGAGGTGTGGCTGCATCGACGGCCCGTTGACCCAACTCCGTCCCTTCTTCAGTCAGGAGTTGCACTTGTAGGTCAGAGCAGCAGCAACACAACTAGCACACGTTAACCACGTGTCCATGCAAGCTCCTTCCCAGCCAGCCGAATGTCACGAGTTAGAGGTTTACACATGTTATTGTAAAGTTATTAGTTAATTAGAGCATTGAAGATAAATTACAATCCAGCTAACTAGCAGATTTACCTCAGTCATCATCAGGTGACAGCCCAAGCTTTTTTTAATTTGTTTTAATCAAGTGTTGTGGAAGCGCTGTAAATATCTTGTTTACTGTTTGTAATGATTAGTGTGTTGTTGCAGAAATTTATTTTATTTGTAGGTACAGAAGCCTACAAATAAAGTTATAAAATAATAGGACGCATTATGATAGAACATCACAAAGGCTAATTTATGCCTAGAGTAGATAATAGTCTTATATTACTTCCTATAAAGTAATTTATGTCACAAAAGGAGGTGTATACTCTGAAACACAATGTGAACCAACAGCCATGGTCCCTTTTTAGTGCCGACGTGCATAAAGACTGTCTGTATGGCATAAATACATTAGGTAACAGATACTGTTTCCTGGAAGCCATGAAATAATAAGGCCACCTTTTTTGGGAAATAATAATAGGTGAAAAGCTGAATCTATACAACATGTATTCTCCAATTCACTCCTCTTCTCCATACCTCCCATAAATGGACATAAAACGAATCCCACCCAGAACCGTTTTGTCTTAAAGGATAATTTCACTTCTTTACAACAAAATGCTTGATGGCTGTTTTCCTTGGAAATAGTGTATGGGTCAGGAGAAAATGTCGTCTATGGTTCAGTTTTCCTTCAGTTTTAATTGCAAACACCAGGTAATTTTAAAAATGAATTGATGTGATTGGGGCGTGTTAGTCTGTTTTACAAAGACTCTCAAATACACCCGAAATCAACTATATTTTTGTTGGTGCATTAATCAAAGGTGATTTGATGGTTAAAACACCACCATGCTCAAATGCCCATTACTGTACTACTTCGATTAAATTTAAGCTTGCTGTGGTTAAAGTTAGCTGTTGTTTGCCATGGTTGTTTAAAGAAAACTAAACCATGGATTACTGTTTCTCCTTTAACACCTGGTCTCTTTCTATCATCTCTTTAACATTTTGGGCTTACTTTCTGGTTGGCTGATAGCCATGGTATGTGAAAACACATGCCACCGGTATGAAGTCACATACATTTTCACTGCTCTAATATACCACACCCCCTCAAGTCTGTTACTTAAGTCTAACCAGTTGATGTCATCAGGTTTCCTTTTCAATCAATCCCAAATTCCGATGATCCCACCAAGCCGAAATATTACAGTCTGCTCTGAATAATGTTATAAAAGCCAGCAGGTGTGAGCTTCGGGTAGTCCAGGAGAATGAGACCATGTGTTATAACATAAATGCAACATCACTCTGACCAAATATCAGATACATGTGACGTAACATCACAATCTCTCTACAAGTCAAGATCCTCATTTTATTTGAACAGGATCCCCATTGATATTGATGCAGCTACTATTTACCCTCTCATCAGCAGCACAAGCTTATATCTGTGCGTGTGTTTGAACTATAAACAGTGGCACAGCTTTTTGATCAAGACGTTGGGGAAAAAACCCTGAGTTTATGTATTCAGAGGATGTGTATGTAGCAAAATAACCTTCAGTACAAAGCTGCTCCTGACAGCGTTATTCCGTATATTATGTTTGATTACATTTTCTCTTGCACTGTTTCATAAGACGGAAAGTAGAAAGTTCTATGCTCTGTTTCGATTAAGCATGGGTTTGGGTCCCTACACTGGTGGTTGCATCATTAAAGGCTTGAGAGTGACATCGTTCTTTTTCCTGGAGGTCTGTGCTTACAACATTTTGGCTAGAGGGCTGCCAGTATGTCCAACCGCAGTGAAAGAGTATTTGTTGGATTTTTCTCAAGCACTGCCGTTTTAAAGAGTTGATCTACGTTACAAGCACTAATCTGCGATAATCAGCCGTACAGACTTCCTTAGGATAATTTTACCATAGCTCACCTACCTAATGTTTTAATGACTGTGCTAATATTAGTGATGATGCATTTGTGTCATGAAAATGTACATTAACAGTCATTAACATTTCCTCAACATTATGCTGACTTTCGCTGCTAGAGTTGGGAATTTATGGGAATGTAGGTGAAATATTTCGGATTTTACCAAAACTATCTGTAACTACAGTGCCCTTCACAGTTATTGACACCCCTAGTAAAGAACAGTAAAAATTTCACCTTTTGGTGAATCAGCTTAATGTCACACTGAAAAAAATGAGAAACATCCAACCTTTTGTTGAAGTACATTTATTCTGAGAAAAAAAAAAATCTGTCATCAAGAAATAATTATTTCTAAGAAAACCACATGTGCCACGATTACTGGCACCCCTAGAAATTCTTATGAACAAAATGTAACTGAAGCATTTTTTCCATTTAGATATTTTTTTAAGTTGATCAGTGGGTTGAGGAACTGTCAAGCAGTAATCCATGACTTCCTGTTTCACTGGGGTGTAAGTATGAGGTGACACAGAGGCCATATTTGGCTATTAAAACTAGCAACTATCCTGAAAATGCCCACATCTACCATTAGGGCAATACTAAACAAGTTCAAAGCGACTGGAACTGTTACAAACTTGCCTGGAAAAGGACCCAAGTTTATTTTGCCCCCACGCACAGTGAGAAGGAGAAGCAAAAAAATCTCCAAAGATCACTGTTAGAGATTTACAGAGGAGAGTAGCATCTCCTGGAACTTTGACTGGAACTGGGCGCTATGGTCAGATGAAACAAAAATTTAGCTTTTGGCAACAAACACTCAAGTTGGGTTGGATGTAAACAGAAGGGTGGCTTTGCCGAAAATAACCTGAACCCCACTGTTGAATATGTTGGAGGTTCTGTGATGTTGTGGTGTTGTTTTTCCTCCAAAGGCCCTGGGAACATTGTTAGGGCACATGGCATCATGAATCTGGCTGCCTCTGCCAGGAAACTAAAACTGGGTCGTCATTGGATCTTCCAGCAAGACAATGATCCTAAACATACATCCAAATAAAGACAAAAATGCTTCACTGAACACAAAATCAAGCTTCTGCCATGGCCATCTCAGTCCCCTGACTTAAACCCCATTGAAAACCTGTGTGCAGAGCTGAAGAGGAGGATGCATAAGAGAGGACCAAGGACCCTGGATGATTGGGAGGGATTCTATGAAGAGGAATGGTCTCAGATTCCTTGCTCTGTATTCTCCAACCTTATTAGATGTTACAGGATACCAGATACAACTGAAGAAATATTTCTAATTATGTTATTCATATATGGCCCAGGCTGGTCCTGTAGTCTAAACCGCACACTCCAGTACACACATCTTGTCACCACAGCACAAGCTAGATCCTGGCCTACTTCCATTTCAGAACACTCTGTCTATCTTTCTCCCTATCTCTCTAACAATAAAAAGCCTACAATGCCCCCAAAATATCTATTACACATTTACCGTTCAGCATTATGCAGCTACTATGACAGAATGCAAAGTAAAAAGTTTGGTTATTATTTTATCACAGCAGTAAAGAAAAAGGTACTTGAGAAGCACACCAAAGACCAAGTTCATTAATGATATACAATACAAAAATAAGCAATCTCAAAGCAAAGCCTGCTGAATTTGCAAGGTAAAGGGGTCTTTAATTTTGATTGTGCCAAAAAATTTGCCCCATGGAGTGATGTTTGATCTAGCTATCAGTTTACAATGGCATTCAACTAGCCATGAACGCAGTTACCCTGCCTTTGACTCGAGTGGTCTTGTAAGGTACTTCTGTATATTCAGGAGCCTCTTGAGTCTAGTCTATTCCCACTCTGATTTACTTTACAGTAACTAGGGAGCCACTGACAGCAGTCCTTCCAGCCCCAGTAATGACGACCAGGGACTTCCCCTTCCGTGTAGTGTGTCTGTCGTGCTTGTGCATGATTTAAGTAACCAAATGTTTATTTTTCATTTTTATTTAACCAGGTTAGTCTCGTTGAGATTCTCAGTAAATCTCTAAATCTCTACTATTCACGAGAGACCTGAACCTAGACAGCAGAATCAGCATTTTCTCAAAGCAATATTTACTTGCAGTCAAATTGTACTGTTGTTGTTAGTCAGTTGGGCTTTTATGAATTCTCTGTCCTTGTTCCACCATGTGGCCAAACTGAGCTCTACTTTATGTTACCTAGGTTTCTATCCCTGATTATGTGTGCCAAATTCAATCATTGTATGATGTGTGTGTGATGTCTTCTACGTTTTTGGTCCAAAAATGCCATATTTCCAGTTCTGTACAGATTGGTTATTTGATGTGAGAGTAGTAGAGCAGAGTTTTGATTCTTTTAATAAAATTCTTCATGCTGGAAAGGCATACGTTTTTTCCTTGTAGGGAGAGGAACCTGTATAACAAACAGTACATCACAAGGGGTGTGAGCTTTTTTGAAGTTAGCTTTTTTAATGGCTTGTTATAATGCCAGCATGTGGCTAATTGGCAAGAAACGGTGCATTCTCATTGCATGAAAAGGCCCCCTTATGATCCTTCCAAATTGACCTCCCCAACCTCTATTGGAATTTGTATCTTTTACAATAATAACTATAATTAATAAAATGAATAATAATTAACAACCATCAATGGAATAGGGTTTTTTGCTGATTTGCTGCTTGAACCCCTAACTAAACTTTTCAGTGATCACAGCCCAGAGGACACACCTTCAGAAACTGGCAGAGAGACAGAGGGCATCCAGGATAAATCACAACTTTGGATTTCGGCAGTTTCCATACTGACAGGTAAGCTCAGTTTGAATGAAAATCTAATCTTATCTCATTGGACCGCTGAGTGAAAACTTCACTTGGTAAACTCCTGTTATAAGAACAATGTCACAACGATCTTAAGTTGAAATGTAACTATTTTGAGGCAAAGCAAACAATGTTGTGACACACTGTGTATCTCTTGGAATAAGCGAAGCATGTATGTTAATTTGCCATTCTGTTACTGCTGCTTTGCAAAACACTGCGAATGAAGAGTGTCATCCTTAACAGTAAATAAAATGTAAAATGATATAGTAAGTCACATCGATATAGTAAGTCTCAAAATGATTGTACATTGTGATATTTTGATTGTACATTTGTGATAGTTGATATTGTCTCTCTAGCAAAAGGGAGAAACAACTGCAGAATTGTTAGCAACTGTTCTAGACTGTAAAAAAACGTAATATATACTGTATGTTCTATTTAATTTACATGCATGTGACAAGCGTAAGTTGCATATATCATAAATATATTCTGTTTGTATACTGTATGTACATTTATTTTGAGTGTTCCATACAGGATGGGAGTTGATATTTAGAAACTCTGTCTTAGTTCCGCTGCTACTCTGACTGTACTTAGCCAACTAGTAACTCTTCCAGCATACTGTGATGTAAGTCAATGTATTATATATATATTTTTTAAACAATTTGTATAATCATATATTCAAAGCAATATCTTGCTCAGACATTAACATACAAAGAATGTAAGGTGCCCTCTAAGTATTGGGACAGTAAAGTTAAAATTGCTTTTTTTGCTGTACACTCAAAGCATATGAAAAGCCGATAAAAAGATGAATATGAGGCAAATGTATAGAATGTCATCTTTTATTTTCAACGCTTATGTTCTAACTAATAATAACAGCACTGTCAGAGTTCCTCCCATTGATGGCACTTTATGTGAGTGATATGTCTATTAAATATATTTTTACATATTTAAAAAAATATATCATCACATATAATAAATATATGTTTTTGAAATGTATGTCTATATATTATCCTTCCGTATGGGCGGGGATGCTAAATGCCAAGAGGCCATATTTTTTCAAAAGCTAAGTGGATTTCTCCCATCTGATAGAATTACTTTAAATATACAGAATAAATAGAACACTTAATTGAGTTGAAAGGGTACTTCTGTTCTATTCATTCTTTTTCTATAGATTTCTTACCACAAGTATCACAAAGGTGTAATCCAGGTGAATAACCTTTGAAAAATCGTCCCCAGGTATAAATGCTGTGTGTTCATTCATTCATTCATTCAGGGGATTATTTTACTGTTTTGTGAGCCATAAATAGCTAACTCAAAATCAAAGAACATCTTGTGTAAGTCGTTATCCGATACATCAAGTGTTTTACTCAGCTCATCTTTACCAGGAGTCCTTGTCCTTTGGCAAGCTTTCGTGGATATCTGTGTTTTAGGTCATTTTAGTAGATGTAATTATTGTATAGATTAAGCCTGAAAATAATAGAAACATGGAATATTTTCATATATTGGAATACTATATGAAGATGAATGCTCTTAAGCTGCAATGGTCTAACCATTTGTTTGTTGTCAACAGGCATTGTTCTGAGTGCCTATGCAGTAGTTGCTTGATGTTGACAAAACATAGATATAAACATAGCCATAAACCAAACTTTCATTGATATGTTGAATAAAATATTTATACCTGATGTGTTTATTTCCATGCTCCACCCTTGATTTTAAGAACTTGTTTGAAAGATTAGTACAGAGGATCTCTACAATTAGATTAAAACAATTTGGTAAAGTGTTTGTCACGTTGGTCTTCACAATTCACTTTTGCTAACTGCTGTGTCAACTTAAACGACACAACAACACTTAGAACAAATAAATACAAGCCTCATGTGCATTTGGTTTCATGCATATGAGACACAAACTAAAATATCCAGGTGTGTCCCAGACAAGACAGAGGAATGGGACATAGAAAACCTACAACATATGAACAAAATGCCTGTGACACAAAGAGAGAGAGAGTCTTCACTGCACTGCCAAGTAAGCTAGACCGATGCTTTAGGTAATGCGTAATACCCCATTAAAGGGGCAATTCACCTTAGGGGGATCTTAGGTGGTGTGCATCATGTCTGTGTGATTTCAAGGGCAGTGAGAATGTTTCCTGCGCTCCAAACAACCCACACCAGTTTGTCACGGTGGGGATTGAAGGGCGAGTGAGATTCGGTTGATAAGTGTAGTCCTGTTTTGCTTAATTTCACGAAGCCTCCATGTTATAACGATCGTGCTACAAGTTCATTTGCGTGTAGTTGTGGTAGTTGGATTGAGCGGGCAATTGGATGTATTTCAGTAGTGTTCATATCAGCGGTTATATTCATTAATGTACAGGGTGTCAAAGAAAGACTAACTCTGAGGGGCAATGATTCTGCTCTGCCACGGTCTCCCCAACCCTCCTCCTGTACTTGGCAGGTTTTTTAAACATCACCCGGATAGAATGAATACTGCTAGCTAGCTAATGTTACAATATGCAACACAATGGTTTGTCACCAAGACAATGACATGTTTGAATCAGAGTTGGCTATTGTTAAACAGATTTGAAAGAGAGTGGTAGCTGGATATACTGTGATTTTCCTGTCTAGTAAAACACATTCAAATATGGGTTAAAGAATGTATTTACTAATTGCATTTGGAACAGAACAGTTTAACTGGACACAAATATCAAAGAAGTTAATTCTAATTGTGCCTTGCTTGTTGCTAAACAAACAGTTGCTGTGGAAATTTACCTACTGCTTATTTTGGCTAGGTTGAACAGCTTCTATTGAGATTTGTGGCTGGCAATTACTGTAAAATATAAAGCCTACTTCATTTATATATGGATAAATACTATTGTTAAAATGGCAAGTGTTTTGTGCCTTGCTTATTGAAAACCATGTCTGTGGAAATTTACGGTGTCATTTAATGTGCTTTTCCAGAAACAAAAACAACAAAAGCAGCAGTACACCACGAACTGAGGCATTCAGCACAAACAATGATCCAAACCGGGTGTGGAAACTGCTGAACTTAAATAGGGTCCCCAATTAGAGGCAACGAGGGGCAGCTGCCTCTAACTGGGGACAATCAAAAACAACAGCGCAGAGATGCCTAGAGGCACCTCTGCGGGCAGGCCCTGACTGCGACCCCCAGGCGCATAGAGATGCCTAGAGGCCCCCAGCCAGAACCTGACAAACTGTTGACATCTGTGTCCAACATTCGGTAGTATAATGTATCAACAAATGTTGTTGGCTGTTATTCCAGCTCCTATGGAACATTTTATGGTTACATCTTTCAAAGAACAACCAGATTAGGTGGAAGTTGAGAAAGCAACAATTCTTATTTCTACTGGTAAATGTGTGTTAACATTGTTTTTGTAGTTACTTTTTTTGTTTTTGCTAAGTAACTACAAATGTATAGCCCACTTGCCATTTACAAAACATCAGTGCTTACAGTATGCTTGCCTAAATATAATCCAAATGGGTAAAGAGAATAAATGAGTTATTAGTGTGTTAAGTAGTTGTGCTATAGTTAACTGTCTATTTTGGGTCATATTCCCCCCAGGCATAATATTCTTGTATTTGCTGGCAAATGTATTCATTTACATATGCATATTCTTATATATTTTTGTGTGCATTTACTTCTTTCTAATTACAGTAGACTTGTTCCTCTATAAAAGTTTGTCTAAAGATTAAACATATTAATATATTATTCATAAATGGTATTAATTTGTTATTTTTTCTCCCTTTTCTCACCAAAACAACCAGAGGGGTATTGCAAAAGACTAGATTTGTAACCTAGTGAGCTCTGTCAAACCCGAACTTGAGCAAACCATTCCATTCCATTTGTTGGGAATACTCCTTAGAACATGAACATCCATTACCAAAAGAATAGAAAAAACCTTCCTTCTAACCTGCCCACCCCCCTCCCCCACTGTTGTACAACAGTTTTAAATAACAAATGTTTTTTCTGTCTAACAGATGATAACAGATACAATGGTATTTGACATCCGGAAGCGAATCAAGGACCACCTGGTTGCAAAAAGAATCCACAGAACCCGACTGGTGACAAAAGACGGCCACTGCAACATTGAATTTGACAACATGAATTATAGCAACCACTTTGCCTTCCTCATAGATTTCTGGACGACCTTTGTGGAGTTAAGGTGGCGCTTTGTCCTCTTCTACTTCATTGCCATCTCTACCCTGAGCTGGGGCTTCTTCGGCCTGCTTTGGTTCTGGGTTGCCCAGAGCAATGGGGACCTGAGTTGGCAGAACCCCCCACTGGACCACATTCCCTGTGTGTTGAACATCACCGGTCTCACGGAGGCCTTCCTCTACTCTCTGGAGACCCAGACCACCGTTGGGTATGGTGAACGTGCCATCACAGCTTTCTGCCCTGGTGCTGTTGCCCTACTTATTGTCCAGTCGCTCATAGGGACCATAATTAACTGCTTCCTATGTGGGGCCATCATTGCCAAGATCTCCCTCCCTAAGAAAAGAGCCAAGACCATCATGTTCAGTGAGGAAGCTGTGATCTGTCCCAAGAAAGACATTCTTTGCCTCATGATCAGAGTGTCCAACCTACGCAAGACCCTAATGATTGGGAGCCAGATCTATGGAAAGCTGTTGCGGACAACCATCTCCCCCAGTGGAGAAACGGTCATCTTGCATCAAGTGAATGTTGAGTTCATGGTGGAGGCTATGAAAGACAACCTTTTTTTCGTGTGCCCTCTCACACTCTACCATGTCATCGAAAAGGCCAGCCCTTTCTTCGAGATGGCGGTGGACACGCTCCACAAGCAGGAGTTTGAGCTGGTGGTCTTCCTGGATGGCACAGCCGAGTCGACCAGCTCGGCTTGCCAGGTCAGGACTTCTTTCATTCCTCAGGAGATCATGTGGGGTTATAACTTCCTGCCCATCATCTCCCGTAGCAAAGAGGGCAAGTACAGAGTGGACTTCTCCAACTTCTCCAAGGTCACACCCGTGGCCACGGCACACTGTGCCTACTGCTTCTACAAGGTGACGGGACACCATCTACATTCCATTCCCGGAACTGACAGTAGGGGACTGGAATTAAGTGACATAGAACCTAGTATATGAACAAAGCCAGTGCGCGTTGGGAATAGAAGACTTGCTTGATGTTGTTGCGGGCAAAGGGGAGCTGGGACTGTCCCGTAGGTCCATCTCTCGGGGGAATCCCTTGAGGCGCTGAGGAGAAACCTCTTATTATGAGGTGTGGGAAAGAGAGAAAAAGTGCCTTGTCATGAAATAAAATTAGGTTACACATCTAGCCATTGTTTTAACATTATTGCAATTAGAGCAGAAGGGTAACAAAAGAAATAGGTTATGATGAGACAAACAATGTTTTTAATTCAACCTTATCACCTGAAATGTTCTCTGACAACCCAAATCACTGAATAAAGCAAGCCCCTCTTTAGAATTTGACTACAGAAAGAGAGTATTCACAAATACTGGCCCAGGGGAAAGACAAATGCATTCTGTCTCTGGAATAACAAGAGGTTTTGACCTGACCTATAGCCCAATAGCCTACATCAATTGTACCAAAGTGCTGGGAGAAAACATAACACTGATATTATTGTTGGTTTACTTCTCAGTACATTTTAGGGTATTATCAAAAGGTTTAGCATAGAGGGATGCCAAATTTCAATTGTTGGATGTTCTCACTCTGGCTCTATTTCAATAAAAATGACACATCACTTTGCAGGCAAGCATAATTCGAGTTGCGGGCATTTGGTTTTAACTTGTCCATCCATAAAAAAACCCTACCCTTACTATTCAAGCTATGGCTGTGCTTCTGTCTTTTCTCTGACCTTAAGAAAAAAACAGAATTATTTTCACCAACGATCCAGGAGCTTCTGTGTGTTTTACACTTTATATTGAAGACTGGTTGCAGCTTGTTCCACTCTAACTTTTTTGTTCATTTTTACAAGGCTCAGTGAAGTAGCAGCAGGGTTGTTATTTGGCCAGTTTAATGTCTGGTGTTAAGAAATTTGATACAAAGACACGGGTTATATTATCAGATTGATTAAACCAGAGCTGTAGCGGAGCGTGTAAAAATAAATGTACACGCGCAGAACATGACTGGCATGAGTACTGAGTCCTCCGGACCTATAATAAAATATTAATGCTGCTTACACTGCCGTTCAAAAGTTTGGGGTCACGTAGAAATGTCCTTGTTTTTTCGAATGAAAAGCAATTTTTTTGTCCATTAAAATAACATCGAATTGATCCGAAATACAGTAGAGACATTCTTAATGTTGTAAATAAATATTGTAGCTGGAAACGATTGATTATCATGGAATATCCAGGTAGGCGTACAGAGGCCCATCATCAGCAACTATAAGACCTGTGTTGCAGTGGCATGTTGTGTTTGCTAATCCAAGTTTAGCATTTTAAATGGCTAATTGATCATTAGAAAATCCTTTTGCAATTATGTTAGCACAGCAGAAAACTGTTGTACTGATTAAAGACGCACTAAAACTGACTTTCTTTAGACTAGTTGAGTTTCTAAGGCATCAACAATTGAGGGTTTGATTACAGACTCAAAATGTCCAGACACAAAGAACGTTCTTCTGAAACTCATCAGTCTATTCTTGTTCTGAGAAATGAAGGCTATTCCATGCGAGAAATTGCCAAGAAACTGAAGATCTTGTATAATGTTGTGTACTACGCCCTTCACAGGACAGCGACAACGGGCTCTAAGCAGAACATGCAGAGGAGTGGGAGGACCCAGTGCACAACTAAACAAGTGGGCAAATACATTAGTGTCTAGTTTGAGAAACAGACACCTCATAGGTCCTCAACTGGCAGCTTCATTAAATAATACCCGCAAAACCCCAATCTCAATGTCAATAGTGAAGAGGCGACTCTGGGATGCTGGTCATCTAGACAGAGTCGCAAAAAGCCATATTTCAGATTGGTCAAAAAAAGAAAAGAACAGCGGCGCTGGACAGAGAATTTCTGATCAATTTGATGTTATTGGACAAAAAACTTGCTTTTCTTGCAAAAACAAGGACAGTTCTAAATAACCCCCAAACATTTGAATGGCAGGGTATTTTCTAAAAAAAAAAATTTAACACTTTAATATTCCTTAAGTTTTCTTTATCTTTTATCAACTTTTTGTTAAATTGCTTGTATCAAACAAAGCCAACTGTCAAGTTAATTCTCTCCTTTGGAGAGTTGGTACTCATTATTTGCATTGTTTGCACATCATCTTGAAATCATCTGAAAGCTTTTACATTTAATTG
>JACXGI010003789.1:0-13871 GCA_016801175.1 Esox masquinongy
TGGCGTCGTCAGGGTGGCCTTATGGTGGTGGTTTCAAAGGGATGGGAGCGGGCAGCCAGAGCCTGGCCAGCCTTTGGTTCCTCCATCTCCAGACTGTGGTCACCAACTCTAGGGCAGCATTACCTGTTGCATAGCCTCGGCCCAAGCTGCTTCTTCACCTCACCCCCTAATGCCTTATTGCATAATAATTGGACACTGACACAAGTTTTGTTATTTTGGCTGTTTACCAAAATATATTACAGTTACAGTTAATTAATAAATATGCTTAAAGTGCAGTCTCTCAGCTTTAATTTGAGGGTATTCACATCCAAATTGGAGGAAGGGTTTAGGAATTACAGCTCTTTAATATGTAGCCCCCTCTTTTTCAAGGGACCAAAAGTAATTGGACAATTGACTTAAAAGCTGTTTCATGGACAGGAGTGGGCTATTCCTTTGTTATTTCTTCATCAATTAAGCAGATTTGATTCCAGGTGTGGCATTTGCTTTTGGAAGCTGTTGCTGTGAACCCACAACATGCAAGTGAAACAGGCCATCCGTAGGCTGCAAAAAAAAAAATCCATCAGAGAGATAGCAGGAACATTAGGAGTGGCCAAATCAACAGTTTGGTACATTCGGAGAAAAAAAGAACGCACTGGTGAGCTCTGCAACACAAAAAGGCCTGGATGTCCACGAAAGACAACAGTGGTGGATGATTGTAGGATCCTTTCAATGTTAAAGAAAAACCCCTTTACAACATCCAGCCAAGTGAAGAACACTCTCAAAGGAGGTAGGCATATCATTATCCAAGTCTACCATAAAGAGAAGACTTCATGAGAGCAAATACAGAGGGTTCACCACAAGGTGCTGTCCATTCATAAGCCTCAAGAATAGAAAGGCCAGTTTAGACTTTGCCAAAAAAAACATCTAAAAAAGCCAGGCCAGTTCTGGAACAGCATTCTTTAGACAGATGAAACTAAGATCAACCTGTACCAGAATGATGGGAAGAAAAAAGTATGGAGAAGGCTTGGAGCAGCTCATGATCCGACGCATAACAAATCATCTGTAAAACACAGTTGAGACAGGGTGATGGCATGGGCATGCATGGCTTCCAATGGCACTGGGTCACTAGTGTTTATTGATGATGTGACAGAAGACAGAAGCAGCCAGATGAATTCTGAAGTGTATAGGGAAATATTGTCTGCTCAGATTCACTTTACAGATGGACAATGACCCAAAACATACTGCGGAAGCAACCCAGGAGTTTTTTAGGGCAAAAAAATATTCTGCAATGGCCAAGTCAATCACCTGATCTCAACTCGATCGAGCATGCATTTCACTTACTGAAGACAAAACCTAAGGCAGAAAGACCCACAAACAAAGAACAACTGAATACAGCTGCGGTAAAGGCCTGGCAAAGCATTACAATGGAGGAAACCCAGCGTTTGGTGATGTCCAAGCATTCCAGACTTCAAGCAGTCATTGCCTGCAAATGATTCTTGACAAAGTATTAAAAATTAACATTTTATTTATGATTGTGTTAATTTGTCCAATTACATTTGAGCCCCTGAAATAAGGGGACTGTGTATGAAAATGGTTGCAATTCCTAAACGTTTCATACAATGTTTTTGTTCAACCCCTTGAATTAAAGCTGAAAGTCTGCACTTTAATTGGATCTTGGTTGTTTCATTTCAAATCCACTGTGGTGGCGTACAGAGCCAAAATAATGAAAACTGTGTCCAAATATTTCTGGACCTAACTGTATATTAAGGCTTTTAGCCAATCAACATTTAGGATACAAACCACCAGGTTTATAACATTTGGGATATTTTGCATTCACCCTTATCAATTGGGACTCACAGTCAGACCCGGCGCCATGAGGGGGCAAGAGGGGACTTAGCCGCCCCAGTCTAAATTTTAAATACCCTATTGAAAAATAGCCAACAAACGATTAGCCCCCTCGCTATTTTTAACAGCCCTCTCTGTCACTTCGTCCTGACACCGGGCCTACTCACATTAGTGATACGTCTTAAACATTTTACGTATTGTGCATTATTGCTATCCATACCAC
Organism: Esox masquinongy; assembly: GCA_016801175.1. NCBI lineage: Eukaryota > Metazoa > Chordata > Actinopteri > Esociformes > Esocidae > Esox > Esox masquinongy. The sequence continues at coordinate 2,048 of JACXGI010003789.1, forward strand.
CTCTTTTGTTACTTGTTATTTTGGACTTAACTATTTTTGTTACAAAAAAGTCAATAGGTGCATTGTTAGGGGAGTCAAATTTGCGTGGCCAGTTCAGCCAGGAAACCCGAGTGGTCATTGGTCAGCGACGCATCAGCTGATGTAGATCGCTCCAATCCCAATGTCAGATTTTATACCTGTCTATTTAAACGTCAGGTTACTCTGTCTGATATGATGACAGTCGTTCTAGCATGTTTGTTAGAATCCACCCACCACCCCTGCCTCCACCTGTTTGGTTCTGTGTTTCCTTTGTGGGGGGGATTGGTACTGCACACCTTGCTTATTGCTTATGGGGACTACTATGAATAATACTCCGGCGATGTTATTGTTGGGAGCATTGTAGAGACAATCATGCGATGGCTATGAGTTACCCCATAGAACCAAAACTTAATGCCAAGACATGCATGTACATTGCTGTGCATAAGTTCTCTAATAAATGGTTAAACTAATACATGGTGTTTTCTGTCTGAACTGCAGCTTTAATACGTGTGAACTGTGTTATGTGACAAAAACAATACAAAAGGATTTGATGTAATGACTGGGAATTCATTCACACATAAATGGTGATATTCCAAGAAAAACTTATTTTTGTTTCCAAAATGATTGGCACTAATCTTTCTTGTAAATGTATTTTGAAATACATGTCTACCTTAAGGAAATGTTTACAAAGCTTTTACAATTTCTACTTATCTAACAACACAATAAATTGATTTAACATAGCCAAAACATGGTCCATCATGCAATTTTACTCTCCATTATAGGACATATTGGAGCTATTGGCAATTGCTTTGGAACCTGGTGCAAGGGTCAGACATGTTCTTTTTTATAGTCAATGGCATCATGACACTACCAAGAACCAGGACAAGTGGATCAGCAAGCATGATAATGATCACATTAAAATAATCTATTGAGGAATAGTGTAAGATCCCTTCAAATGTGTTTACCAATGTCGTATAGTACTATTCCAGTCTTGTTTGGTCAGGGAAGCAGAAGAGATAAGTTGTGTTTAAAATTCAATCTTGTAAACATTAGAGGCAGGATTATACACAGTGCCCCTTTAAATATTGCAAAAAGATCTGCATATACTGTATCGTAATTGAAGCGAGTGACTCAATTAATTCAACACATCCTAGAGGTGAAACTGGAGTTAATAACCGTCATAGGAGTATGACACTAGAGGGCAGTACGTACCTATACGATTCAGGAGATTCAGAGGTAGAATTTCCATGATCAATTGATCATGTTAGCCTTTTTGATTTTCTCAACATTATAATATGGACATAACTCCTTTAAAACTCTTAACTCAGTACACTGTTCTAGAGCGTGCCATAGAACATTTTTTATATCCGAGCACAATAGTTATTTTTCAATATTCAAGTCATACGGGCAGTGATTCACAGGAAACAGTGCAGTCCATACCTCAGCTGTCCTTCTTTATTTTCTCAATTTCTACTTACTAATCTTCTCTGTCCAAACATATACAAACAGCAACAGCATCAACACCATGCTGGAATTCCAAATCCACTTGCAAAAACCTGGAGAGTTTTAATGGAAAGCAATTATCCAGTTATACAGACTAGCTAATGAGAATGTCAGATTGGTGAAATTGAAAGACTTATTTAAAAAAAAAAATTAACATCTGGTATGTATTTGACATCTTTAAGGGCAAATCTATTTTGCTAGTGTTGTACCTTTATCTGTCTCCTCCCCAGGCTGATCCAGGAGGTCTGTCTCCTTCCCAGGCTGCTCCAGGAGGCCCATCTCCTCCCCAGGCTGCTCCAGGAGCCCCATCTCCTCCCCAGGCAGCTCCAACCAGCCCATCTCCTCCCCAGGCTGCTCCAGTAAGCCACTTTCCTCCCCATGTTCCTCCAGGAGGCTCATCTCCACCCTAGGTGGCTCTAGAGTCTTTATGTCTTTCACAAGGTAAAACGGTTTCTCCAGGGCTCGCTGACTTTTTCTGAACCTCCATATGCCTCGGCACAGTGAGTCATGGATCATTTGACATGAGTTGATCTCTGTGCGCCACAGTGCCACCCTGGCTCGGATGAGCTGGGATCTCTTACTCTTGCATCCCTTAGCAAGGCTCACACTGTCTTTACAGATGGTGAAAATGTCCAGGCCAATAAATAGGGCATTTGAGGCCACTGCGCATCGCCTCAATGTCTTTGAGAGGGCTAGTGGAGTGCCTTGGGCCAGCATTCCAATGTCAGGTAAATCCGCAGCAATATTTTTACCTTCTTGAAGTCCCGCTTTGCCTGCACCCATGACCACACCTTTTCCCATTAAAGCCTCTATTGCAGAAGCATTTTTCACTATAGCATTGATCTTCTTTCCTAAACTCGCACCACCTTTCCCAACATTCTTTCCAACCACTAAAGCCACCACTTTTGGCTCCAAAGGGCAAATGTTGCTGGCCACCTTCTCCAGACTTCCCTGAAGTCTCTGCATGTCCGCCATGAAGCACTGAAACACTGTATTGGCTTTCTTGTTCTGGTAGCTTTTAAATGCCACCTTTGTTACACTGGTGGTCAGACTGTTGATGCCACTGGTGACACCCATTCCAATGCCTGCAATGGTGAGGCCCAGTGACAGACCCGCGGTCGCAGGGGCAAGACAGAGGCCGGCAATGGTCAGAGCTCCTCCTGTTGCCCCCACTGCACTGCCCGCCACACTGGAGATATATCCCCCTTTCTTCATCTTGTCCAGTTTGCCAGCTCTCTTTTCCAGTTGTTTCAGAAACTCCAGCATTCTGAAGTGGCACTGGTTGAACAAACCAATGAAACGCAGTGCAGACTCCTTGAACAGGAATGTCAGTCTGAGGTGCTGGTCCATCCTAACAATAGAAACATATTCCACTTTATCTTCAGGGACATAACAAATGTAGCTTAAATCGATGAATTAATGATCAGAAATGTGCCTCCTTAAGTGTTGGTGAGCTAGTATTTGCAAATGTTGTTTAAAAACCAAAACAGAAAAGATGTACCTGATATCACTCAAATATCTCAGATGGTCAAACATGGCCGGTATGGACTTTTCATTAACTTCAGTGATGCTGTCAATCATGAAATTATCATTCTTCTCTCTGCATAATGTTTCTCTAAATGATAAAATATAACAACATTTTTATATAGGAATAACCTTAATGAGAACAAATGGATAAAAAGGTAATAGATTTGATTAAAATATTGGGCCATATAATTTAAACAAATTTCGACTCACGTTTTTCCCAGTTCAATTCTCTTACAAAGCTGTTCAGAGATGTGTATGTAATTTTCCAGGTACACGTACAGTACCTCTAGATTAAGGAGGCTTGGGGAGAAGAAGGCCGAAGCATCCCTCTTAAAGTGGATGAGGAGAGGGGCGGCCATTCTAGCCGAGGTGATGATAGCTCGGACACTCGCCGGTTCCCTCCCCAGAGGCAGGGCGCACAATGGATTTTTATCTGCAAACACAAACACCGAGGTGACCACCAGTTTCTCCACGGCATCCATGAAATGTTCCAGCTGCCCCAGCCCCTTCAAAGTGTCCTTCAGCACGGCCTCCATCTCATCCTCAAGCTCCTTATGCCGCCTGTCTGCAGTCACCTGAGTAAGATAGTCTTTTGTGAACTCTCTGATTGCCTTGGTCTTCTTCTCCGCGTTCAAGACTCGGCTGAATTTGAGGTCGATTCTGTCCGCCATGTCCTTGATGCGGTTCAATTTGGATTGTTCCTCCTCTCTTTGCTGGACCCACCTTGGATGCATGTCACAGAATTCTTCTACTGTGTTGACATAGCTGAGGGTGTCCGAGATGTATCGGCTGAATAGCTCTCTCATTTCCTCTGGGAAAGTAAGAAGATGTGTAGTTTAGGAAGGCTAGAAGCTTTTGGTCGCAAAATACTTCACACATTCTCAATTGAAGATACAGTACAGTATAAAAACATTTTGTTAATCACCAGTACCCCAAATAAATCTACCACGGAATGCACTGGAGCTTGCTGCTGGATTTCAGTTCACTTACCCATTCAGTTATCAAAAGAAGATCCAAATCTGTCAAAGTTTAAAGGTGAATTGGTACGTGGCCTTCAGGTAATGAGATGCATCCCACCTGCCAAAGGGTTAGACAGAGTCTCACTTTTTCTGTCCCTCAAACAACAGTATTGTTCCTCTCTACAAACACTCTGTGACCTAAAGGATTTCTCTCCCTAAAGGCCTAAGGCATCCTGGCTAGGGTTAAGGGTCAGCCAAAGACTGGTGCTGAGGGACAAGGGGCCCATATATTCCTAGCTCCCAGGAAATATTCATTGTGTAATCAATGTTTTATTTTTCTCCCTGTATTTTACAGGGTAAGTTGACTGACAACACATTCTTATTCAAGAATAGTTTGGGGATTCGATCAAACAACTACTCAGTTACTGGTCAGATGCTTTAACTGATAAGCTACCTGTTGCCCTAAAATGCCAATAAGACAATTTGTCAAAATGTGTGAATTAAACTGAGAAAATATTGTCACGGTTGACATCATGATCTGAGTATAGTGTTCCTCTCCGGTCCCAGATTAAACACATTTTTTGCTAATAAAGTAGATTTCAAAGTAGATTTGCCTTGACTCCATTTTTGCAGAGGAGAAGGCTTTTCAGCTAATTTACTGCATGCCCAGTCATTTTAACTTTAACATTCATTTAAATATTTGGAAACACCTGGCCTCAAAGCACTGACACCGTACTGAAAAGGAGTTTAGATTCTGCATAACAGCACTTCTTGAAGATGTATCTGCTAAGTCATATCAGGTTTAATTCCAGCTATTTTGTTTTATCAAAATAGGATGTTGTGGATATAAATAGTTTTTGGGCTACAGTAGTCAAGGCTACTGTATGCATTAAGGGTATCACTGTTTCTGAAAACTTAATCTATGGTTAAAAATAGCTACTGGCAAGTGCTTGGACAGGGTGGGAGGCAATCTTGAGAACCCAAAAAAGGTCTCATACTGTACACCTAAAAGTGTCAATATTGTAGCGTAAATCACATAAACTTCCACAACTGTTGCAGATAATTACAGTTAAGTGTCCGTTTGTAGCAGTTAAAGAGAAGAATATTCAGAAATTGATCAAATAAATTAGAGTGTAAGGAACCTTCAGGAGGAGCTCACCATTCAAAATGTATGTGTTCGCTTGTAATCTTCTCAAAAAATTAAATAGTCTTAAAAATATGTTAACGTGCCTACTGAGTAAATGACTGGCAAAAAAAAAACATAGCTCATCTTTTGAAAGGGTTTAAGAATACGCTACAACAAAACCCTTTGAAGAATCCAACAATAATATTGACAAATTTAAACTAATATGTTTTGTTTATTATTTCACCATTTCGACAGCCACCCACCCTCGACAGCATTTACTCAAAGTGCAGAATGGGTTTGAAAATGGAGATAAATGCTATATATAGTCATAAGTGCATCCCTACATGGGGTGGTCAGGGAAAGGCATTCCTTGAGTGAGAGGGTAATATTTTTGTTACCATCAGCAAGTGCTTCCCAAGCGGCATCAGGCTGGTCTGCAACCGCTTAGCACTTTTTAATCTCAAGGGGGTAAGTTGTCTTTCTTTCTGATATTTTGTGATAATACATTTTGTCAGGTCGTTATACGTATGAAAGAATCTGTCAGGGGTGACCTTTTCCATCCATGAATGTTCATAATTATCAGATGTTGTCACACGTGTTGGCTGAGTGAAGGCGATTGACTGATTGCATGTGTCTGGAGTTAGATGGTAGTTTTAGGGAAGATAATTATTCTCCAGTGAGAGATAAGCTGGTGTGTTGTCATTCATCTGTAAGCTGTTATACTTTTACTTTGCAGTACTTGAATGCTTTTGATTTTGGAGGTCGCTGACCCTCTTTTTCTTGAGTTTGTCTTTTGTTTTATAGTGAATTCAAATATAGACTACCTATCTAATGATACAATTGTGTTCCACATTGTTGGCCTACATAAGAAATGTGAAGATTAGTGGAAAAGTTAGTAGCCAAATTCGAAGATTTTAGTTGAATGTTTATTGGTAGTATTTTCAGTAAAGTTGATTTAGCCTGGATTTTGTTATGTTATTTTCCTAGGTTAATCACACTTAGCCTTAGTTTATTTTATTGTGTGCCATTTATTTCCGATGCTGGAGCCTTCAGACTTTCAGCTATTCATAGATAAGCTGTGCTCGCACTGTAAGATGAAACATTTGAAGGACTGATCCCTGCTGATATGGTGGAATTTGGAGGGGACATTCATGGCCCATGTAATAAAAAACGTAACATTTTAGCAGATGTTCATATCTTATTGTACTGGTGAACTACATGGAACAACTTAAAAATCACGTGAAACTCTTAAGTTAGGCCTGTACATGTTGTTTGTGGGATATGCAAGGCAGAAAAAGCTGTGATGTCTGATATGATGTGAAAGATACTGTACATTTTCTCTCAGTGTATTTCAAGTTTGTGAGAATAATAAGTATTATATATCAATTTCTCCAAACCATAGGCCGTAGAACCTTATATAGTTGACAACTAAGTTGCCAGCAGCGTGAAAGAGCTTAATGGAATGTCATTGCTGTCATTTCAATGGTAACGATTATCGGGGGAAAAAACTCATTAAAATTGCAAACCATCTCCAATGTCCAGTTGCAAATAAAAAGGTAAACATCTGTCTTTTCTTTGCCTTCCCCATGGTATTGTGACCAGGTTCCTTTCGTAGTGTTGCAGCCATGGCTACCAAAGTCATGCATTTTAATCAGAAGAAGCATGTGAGCCACTTCAAACATCACAGCTCTCAAACAACTAAGCATGTTGTCAAGGAGACCTCTTCAAGGTAGGGGGTTAGGGTTAGTGCTCGCCTGAAGCGCTCTAGAATGCTGCTTTTTTTGGCCATTCAATAGATGGAGCAGTTACAGGATGGACGTACGTACCCGTACACCAGTACTTCGGCCTAGTGGTATAAATGGTGTCGGACGGGCGAGGCTCCACCTGTAAATGTCCAGCCCCCTTGCTGATGCTATGCGGCTTGCACCAATGGCCTCGCTTTAGGGTCGCAGGGTCAACGCAGGCCACTGGATGTTTCCGCTCTCTTCATGCCGTTGCTTTAGCCTTGGCAATATTGCAGCCTGACTCTCCAGTCCTGGTTGTTGCACTTTCGCTGCGGCTTCACTGTGCAATTCTTAGGTTATGGGAGTTAGCGGTGAGCTGAACTGAGGTTGGGGGCAGTTCGGGGGTGGATACCCAATGGAGCGTCAAGCCCCTGAACTTTTTACGCTGCAAGCTTAAATCAAAGGGTCTGGGCCTATTGCACAGGTCTTAGCGTGCTGTGTCATTGACGGTGTTACGTAGTCCATGCCTTTTCTAATAGTCATAGTGTTAATCCCACTGCTTCAAGTGCCTGCCCGGAAACATGTTGAAATTGTTTAAAACCTGTTGAAGCCACTCAGTTAAAACAGTTTCATTCTTGAAGCTCACAAAGAAAACAAAAAATCCGATCTCTGGAATTTTCAAAACAAATGATTTATCCTGTGTCTGACACCTATGGTTTTGGATTGATTTTCATAGGTGTCATTTCAACAGGAGATATTCACAGACACGAATAGAACCATTGTGTTTTGATCAAAAACAGATTAATGCATATTTAGTGTCCACAGAATTTTTCGAGAAAGGGAAAAGGCCCTGTGTTTGTCTGCTGTTCACTGTTCACAATGATTCTAATGACAGCTCACTCCTCAGGAAGTCCAGCTCTAAGTCATCGCACCAGGTCCAGCACGCCCAAGCCACAGAGGCTATGGCGGAACCAGCCTATACAGTGCCTGCATTCAGGCAGAGGTGAGTCCAACCGGACAGAGCCTTCTGTTTACTAGGTCTCCCAGTGTTCAGGTCCTACCACTGTAGATGAGAAAGGATTGGACGTGTGGAAGAAATACGGTCAGTTTTCCTGCCAGCATATCAGGGGACATGAGGGAACAAGAAGAAGGGGTTAGGAGTTGTTTCTGGACAGGCCCCATATGTCATGCTATTTTAGGTGTAAGTGATATGTACCTCACTGTCAGAGCAGACGGTAGGCATGAACTACCTGGAGCTGCTGTAGTTGCTGAAATAATATACACCAAATATGCCATTAATTGTCTTCTTTTTCTATGTATATATCAAAAGGAAGTGTTGGATTGATGTAAATAACTGACTAATCTGAACTCATTTAAAATCATCTTTGTGTGCTTGTTCAGGAGCGAAGATGACGTAGAGGAGTACCAGCGTGTGACTAGTAATGTTGGGAAGGGACTTGCTTCAATTCAAGATGAGCTCCACAGGATGAGAGTGGCAACGAAAACCCAAGTGGAGAATATTGCTATTAACAGAGAGGTACAAAAATGGACTGGTAAAGCTTTAAGATCATTTATACAAGGATTAGAATGAGTAGCAAAGCATTCTACCATTAATAGCTAAAACATACCTGTGTTTAAAGTGTGTGGTACAGCCCGCGTGAAGTTAGTTTGTTTAAAGCACAGAAAAGAGTATAAACCCATTAAAAACGCTACTCTAAGTTAGCAACTACTGATTCCCTCAAACCAGAAGTGCTAATACCCAGATTCCAAAATGCTTTGGTCTGGTGTTGACAGTGCTTCATAGAATATGTTATGTCATCGAGGTATGGGTTTGAATCCCTCTTCTACCCTTGCAGATCTGTAATGTCTGATAGTGCAGTTCATACTCCCCTACATCCACCAGTGCTAACCTCACATGTACGTTTCAGTCATTTTGCAGCAATGCGGCGGAGGTCCCTGTTGGTCTGCTAATGTGGCCTGTCTCTGCTCCTCAGGTGCAGGAGATGATGCACAAGGTGCCCGTGAGGACGGAGACCAACACGCCACCTGACTTCCTGGTGGCTCTGAGGTCTCACACCGTGTGGGAGAAGACTCCCGTCAAGCTGTTCTGCACCGTGGGCGGTCACCCCAGGCCTATTGTCAAATGGTTAGGCTCTTCTGGCACTGGAACACTGTCGGACGTCCTGCGTGTTTAGTTACAAGTCACAAGGGTCTTTTCTGAAACCTTCACTAGCAGCTGCTGTAACCTTAATGTTCCATAAAGGAGACACAGGTCTTGTGAAGGGACTGTCCTTGACTACTGTGTCCTTCAGCCCTGCCATGGGCACCCCTGTCGTCATTGACCTGAGGTTTCTTAACTTAGCAGATCTCATTAACACCATTTAATTGTAGCACCTTGGTTTTGTTTAATGCTAGGAGTGTCCCCAAATTTCATGAATGTTTAGACTACGGTATATATTTTGCTTAAACTCAACATGGTCTCCTTGGGATTTCTCAAGTCAGTGAAATTTAACCAATGCAGTGACATGTCACTCATGTCACTATAATGACATTAGGTGTATGTCACGATCTTGGTTAAACCAGAACTGAATCAGTGTGTGTTGAGAAATGAAATAGGGATCAAGACCAGGACAAGGGCCTCTATCTCCTCTTCCCTGAATGTAGATGCTAACACCTTGCTAATCCTGATTTCTTCAAAGCCCCAAATCTATCACATTTAATAATCTCATGGATCCATTTGTATTATGACAAGTCTGTGGGACCATTTATGTTTTCTCCATCACTTATTGTATGTATTTATATATGTCACATATACAGATTGTATGTAATTATATATGTCACATATAAGATGTATTACAAAAATATCTGTGTCAACAACTCCATCATTACTAAAATTTAAAAGACTCCATTTACTAACTTTGATGTCTTGTATTTTCAGGTATAAAGGGGGGAAACCTGTTGACCCACTGAGTGTACCAGGAAAGTACAAGATTGAAAGCAAGTATGGAGTACACAGTCTGATTATTAGCAGGTACTGAACATCCTATTTCACTTTTCATTGTTAATTTTAACCAAGGTCAGGTTCTGTTTAATTTCAACAAGGACATGAACTTCAATTCACATACTTGTGAATGATTATCACAAACATAAAATGTAATGTTTAGTGTCCTGAACTGACCAACGTCATACAGAATTATCACTTGCCTGATAATGTTCTACTGTATGAAGAGGCGTCGTTTTTTCCCACTTGTTGTCAAAGAGGACCCATTGTTCCCCCTTGCCTGTTCCCTGTGGCCCGAGAAATGAAATGTCGCCCCGGTGAAACTGGAGGGAGGAGGGGCTGGTCGCAGTTCCTATTTAGTCTAAAGCCAACTCCGGCTCTAAAGACAGCCTAGTCTGCCTGCTGGCTCGCTAGCCCCGTCTTCAAGGCGCCTCAGCTGTTCATACCAAAGTGCTGACCTCTGCGTCATTCGATCTGTCCGCGCCCCCCCACACACCCCTCGCCCCCCTGCACTGAAGCCCTCCTCTGTCGTCATTACGTTACTGGGTCAAAAAGGAGACAGCGGTCCCCGCTCCATTAACCCTCCATAGGACCCCAATAAACCTCCTTTCAAATCCTTTTGTTTCCCAACCGCCGCAATCGATGAGTTGTCTTCAACGGGAGATAGAAGAGGAAGAAAATGTGTCACGAAATCCATGTCATCCGTGTCATGAAATCAATGTCATCCAGCAGCTGGGAAAATGGAAAACGCGCCGTCTTTAAAATAGTTCGTCCACGGGGGGAAGCTCACATTTCTCCTCTTCTATTCTCACCCTCGGTCCCTCCTTCGGAACGTCTCTCCTTCCATCCTCGCGATGTGCCCTTCGGAAACACCTCCTGTTGCCGCTTCGGCAACGCCTTCTGTCCGATGGCGCTCTCGAGCCGTGAGGTCACTTTCCATAATGATCTGTCTCCTTCCAGTCACTCCTGTCGTCAAACATCTGACTGGGGTAAAAGTCAGACTTTAAAAGGTGTGAAGGTGAAGGGCTGAATGATCTGAAGAAAAAGAAATTACTTAAATGCTTTGACTTAATTTAAAACAGTGCCGGGTCTCCCTCTACTTTAACAGCGCTAAAGAAGACCTCAATACACAATAACTTGAGACAATTAGCATGTTCCCGTTTGATTTCCTCTAGATGTGTGGTGAGTGATACTGCTGAGTACAGTGCAGTGGCAACCAACTCCCATGGCTCAGTCACCAGCAAGGCCACTGTCATTGTCAAAAGTGAGTCTATCTCTCTCTCTCTCTCTCTCGCCCTTTATCTGTTTTATCTCTACCAATTTCTCAGACCGTTATAACGTTCCCCAGCCCTATATAAAACCTTTTTATTATGTTTCTTTTAGGAGCAGGAGGAGCCTATGAGTCCTGTCAGCTATTTGGCCAAGGTGAGAGGACGGAGGGGAGTGACGAGGGTGGGAGGGGGGCCCCGTGTTGGAGTGGGGCCCAGACATGGCAGGCTTTAAGATCACAGGCCACAAATAACAGTCTGTACGTGGCCCTGATAAGCATTGGAAGATATTGGGAACGTGCCTTCTTTGTGTTGTCCTGGCCCTGGGCCAGTAAACAAATGGAGAAAAATCCTATTCCTATTGAGAATATTCATTCTCATGACCCTGCAATCTTACTATGTCCTTCACTGCTTTTAACAAGCCATTAGCACAACCAATCCCATTACTCAGCCATTACCTATTCAGTAAAATAACAACAGAGCTTTGTTTACCTATAACACATCTTTTGCATATCTCATACGTTTATGCATTTGGGCAGATTCGCTTCAAACAGATTTTGTTATGCTTAACCCTACTGATGTCACATCGCGATCCTAAATGTGCTTCTTATTTTTCCTCGATTCAGTACCCTACCTGACTAAAATCCACCCCAGTAAGCTGGAGATCACCTTGCTGGACAAGTTCAGTGTGTCATTCG